>JAJJMC010022854.1:1559073-1631246 GCA_023531435.1 Papaver californicum
CTTTACACAAAATATCAATCAATTTATCATGTAGAAAGCTCGGCTAGCTCGATAATAGGATTTAATAACCGAACATTTCTCTCTAACTGAACATTATAAAAAAAATATGAAACAATTTTATCAAGTACACAGTTCGGCTAGCTCGATAATAGGATTTAATAACCGAACATATCTCTGTTTTTCATAGATTTAAATATATGTCGACCGAACTTTTCTTTTAACAGCCAAACTATTTGTTCAGTTTGTTATGTAATAGGCTTTATGAACCGATTTTTTTTACCGAACATACGAAATTCATTAACTAAAGTTTTAAACCAAGTTACGAATTATTAACGTCAAATATAGACCAACTTACAAAATTCAAACCATGTAATTGTTCTAAAATGCAAACAAACTGAATTCAAACATTCATTCACCACGTCGACGATTGGGACGAACTCTTTTATCACGTCCAAGTTCTTCTTGGATGGGGTCTGATCTCCACTTGGTTCCAATGTAGTAGCAGCATCCGCACTTGAGCTTTCCCCACTTGGTCCCCCTTCTAGTAGCAGCAGCAGCAGTTGAACCTCCCCCTTGTACATGACTCATCTTGGGCGTTTTCTCCTTGATTGGCTCAACCTCATTGTTCGTTATGACCTTGTCCCATTCGTTGTAAAGGGATGTATATTCTTCAGTCGACATAGGGTCTCTCGTGTGAATTTTAGCCATCATTTTCCTCAATAGATTTCTACCCTCCTTATTCAATAAACAAAAATACGTTATTTTAGATCAAAGATTATAACACTTCAAAAAACATAAAGAGAATAAAATTATTTATTTACCACACTCTCCAAAGACTTCGCACATCTTCGCCGCAAGTAGGCGTCTTCCCGGTTTCAAATCCATTATCCTTCGCCTTTGTCTTTCCTTCGCCTTATTCGTCTTAGCCTGTTCAACATGACTTATAATATAGGGATGAGTAATACCTATATACCAATCTATGTACCCTTGTTAGGCACTTTGGGTACCCTCCTCCAAAGATATACACTCATCTTCATCAATAACGTACTCAGCCATGTTTTTCCAGATCTCTGGCGTTGGTTGTGGGTCGTGAAAGGGCTTAAAGAAATTGGCGGTGTTCTTGGTACCCCTTTTCTTTATTCTAAAGTTTTCATTCTCCAAAGTTGGGATAGTCTGAACATAAGCGAGCTGTCGAAATACTCTCTGAGGGTTGTACATCGAGTAACCACAAGGAAAGAACAATATCCCATAGTAAGCCGCGATTCGCGAAATCTCAACATCAGCAAAAGAGTAGGAGTGAAAAACTACTTCATGCGCTCCCAAATTATCCAACACTCTCCTCGTGTATGCCAACAAATCCTATTTAGCCTTCAACTGTGTGCGCTTGAACTTGTACTTTCCTGGCGTCGGCTGCCCATCTTTCCAACCTGTCTTATCATCAGGCAACTTTATTAAAGGGAAGTGGTCGAACACCCACACCTAAAGGAAAAAAAATAATCAAGTTTAACAAAAGTTTGGTTAGAAAAAAAATAATTCTCAACCCAAGAGAGTGTAGTAACCTCCGATTTGTGAAGTATTAATTCGATTAACGCTCCTAAGTTGGTCTGGAAGGAATGCAAGGACCGCAGTGCCCCAAGAGTAATCATTAACCTCTTTGAGGGGATGCAAGAGCTGGAGAAAATTGGCATCTACCATGTTTCCAGAAGTGCCGGGAAATATAAGGCTTCCTAGATGATAAAACAAGTAAGCGGTGACATGTTGCTTAATCTTGTCCTCGTCCATCACCAATTCTTCTCTCTGTACTTTCTTTATTTTCCCTCCAAGTTTCCTCTTCAAAATGACCAACTTGAACCTCCTCAGTTTCTTGATTGGACGACCCTTGTTATCGAACTCCATACTAGGTTTAGGCTCCTTAACAGAGTGTTTGAACTCCATCTTGGTCGTACTTCGGCTCCACACTAACGTTTTCTCCGCTAAAAATTCTAGATCTTCAAAACTCATCTTAGCTTGATAGCCTTCTGCAACATATTTCCCATCCATGCTAAGTCCAGTGATCCTACGCACGTCGTCAGGAGTGGTACACATCTAACCAAATGGGAGGTGCAAAGAATCCGTCTCTAGGTAGAACCTCTCGGCAAACGTTGAGACGGTGACACTGTCAAACTCAGCGTGTGCATAATGGATAGCAGACCACAAAACACATGATTTGACTCTCTCCACCACCTGTTCACACTCATCCTCTATATCGAAATCGCCTTCTGGCGTCTCAAAAGTCTATTCGCATTGTTATGATCCTACAAAATTAACATAATAATTGACTAACTAACACATACGAAATCATAATTAAGAAAAAAAAATATAGTTAAAATTCAATACCTTGTCAAGTAGATTTTGGCAGCCATGAGTGCTTGTATCCGAACAACATTTCGCCTCCATCTTCTGGCGTACCACGGGGTGGGTTAGTAGGAGTTAACACAAATCATCATCAGGAATATGTGCATATCTAGCACAAGGTGTCTTAGGCCTCTTCTTCTCTTTAAAAACAACAAAAGAAAGATTTTGTTGTGGATCTTCCTCATTATGTTCCTGTTGCTCTTGATCTCCCTCTTGCTCCTCCTCAACTTCCTGCTTTATCTCTTGGTTTGCTTCACGGGTTACAACTCCCGGTAACGACCCATATTTCTTTGTAGCTTTAGCTCCATGCTTATTTCCCCTAGGTGTTTACCGTGGTGAGGGGACGGAGTTCTAAGATCTTTCACCACCGTCTGCTTAGCTTTACCTTTCGACTTTTTTCTAAAAACAAAACAAAAACTACTTAACTAAATTCGGACAACAAAGCATGAAGTTGGGATAAAAAAAAACCTTCGGCAAGAATAACACACAATCGAGTTAACCGAATAAAAAGTTCGGTCAACAACAAAAAAGTTCGGTCAACAAAAAAAAAGTTCAGCTAGCATCCATCATTTTTCCTCTAAAACAGTGTAATGTTCGGTTGGAATGTTAATTTTGGAGTATAGCCGAACTTTAAGTTTTTCGTTTTGGACTAAAAACTTCGGTTGAAAGAACAAAGTATCGATATAGCCGAACTCCTAACTTCGGCTAAAAAATATAGAGAAATAAAAGTTCGTCTAGCCCTAAAATTATTTCTCAACCGAAATGTTCTTCGTTTTCTTGAAAAACAGAAAGTTCGGCTTAGACGAGAAGGATAAAATGCTATGTGTCTAGCCAAACTTTTTACTGAACCTATATTTTGAACCCTAAAAATCATGATTTCTACTCGAATCGACAATAAAAAATGCATGCAATAGAAAGGGTTTTGTCGGGAATTACCTTCTAATTTGCATGTTGGGTTGATTATGGATTGGTTCTTCCGTTTGGGGCTAGATTTTGGGTTGACGAATCGTCTCTTCAACTTCATCTTGATTTGTTTGGTTCGCTTGACTTTCAATCGCAGCAATCCCAGGATTAGGTCGTACATCTCTTTTACAATATTTAACACGAAACATTTGTAGACGACAAAATTAATCGACGATGAAATTCGTTTATGAATCGACGATTAATCGTCTATGGAAGATGAAGAGGGAAAGAGGAGAATAAGAGTTTTTGAAAAAGAAAATTCGGTTAGGAGTTTTTGATTTTGTTTTAGGGTTATATTTGTTTTGGTTTGGGTGGTTATATTAGATTAGGATAAATTTAATAAAAGGTAAATTTGTTATTTCATTACATTAGGACACCCCTTGGATTTGTAGGGCATATGGCCTAAGTAGATAAGGGTCCCCTCAAAAATGGGATGGTCCCCAAAAAATTGTTTCATTTTTTTTTTGAATTTTTGATAACCAAATCGAAGCCCATCTCCAGCTGTTTGTGCTCGTGATCAACTTGGATTCGTTAAAATAACCTAGGATTTACTAATCACTCCTTTAAAACTCTAAGTGGTATGAGCCTCCACGTTCAACGTTAATGAGACACACTCTCCTCATTGAAAGGGTCTTTGGGCATGGGTGATTCTGGGAGGGACATGTGGCATCTCACGATTGGTTAAAACGTTTTTGGGTCATATGAACCCCTCACGTGAGTGGCTGTTTGAAATAAATAATCTTACACCATCTTTACACCAAATACTTAATGTACCGGGTTAACGTAACCCACAGTGGGCGATGGTTACTTGCTAAGACTTTGGTTTCTACCATCCAACGGATCAGATCTTTACACCTAACCCTAATACCATGTTATTCTCTTCCTTTCCTTTAATCCCATTTACAAAAAAAAAATCCACCGCCGTCTCAAACAAAGTGGTCGCATGATTGATATTTTTTTTCTTAACAACGAGGTTCAATTACATGTTTAAAAGTTGAGATTGGTTTTCGGATTTAGGTATGTCAGCTTCCTTTTCATTACTTTTGTTTGATTTGTTTTTTCCTGTTTTGATGACATAAATAAAATTAAAGAACTGTATATTTTCTGTTTTGTTTAATTTTTTTCTTTCTGTTTTGATTATTTGCTTATTACTGTCAATATTATAGATAAGATTTAAAACCAACTTGGCAATTGTACTAACCTAATTAATCAAAAGAAAGGTGTCCTGCAAATCCATTAGTCTATATTGTTAAGTGTACGATTTTTTTTTAGAGTGGGCTAAATAATGTACTCTTTAAGCATCTTTATATATATATATATAAATAGTAGTACCGTACCTTTGATTTTAGTTATCCAATTATCCCGTATTGGAATAATAAAGAAAAGAAAAAGGTTATCGTTGTACAAAAGTCAAGAGATTTGCAGAAACTAAATAAATATAGAGAGCCAGAGAATTTTGATCAGTTGAACCTTTCAACATTTTGATAGACCATTAGCATCTCATAGACTATCAAATTAAGTTTTTGATCATTATTGTACTAACCTAATTATGTTGCAGGTTCTGATCATTAGTTTTTACTAGAGGCTCTTAGACTATCAAATTAATCAGATTTTATTTATGTACAATTCAATAACTCATAAGGTGAGACATATGTGATGCTGAAATGGGTGACGATTGTACTCTCTTAAACTTTTCCATATGTATGTTGAAAGGTTTTTTTTTACACTGATTTCTACCTGGTTTCTTTAAAGGCCAGTCTTCATAGGAATTGTTAAGCAAAAACTAATGATCACAACATGCAACATAATGGCGGAAGTATCTCAAGCTCAAGATGCAGCACCAAACCTTGATGTCAAGCTTTATTATTAAAGTGAAAGACAAGGAGGAGAAAGTTACATTTTATTTCTAATGGTCTCTCCCAGTTTGGGTTTTGTTAGGTATGTTGTTTTGTTTTTTTTTTAATTTAAGCCTTAGTTTTATTTCAAATTGATATTGTTGGTTCGGTAGATTGAGTATTTAAGTATGTTACTTAGTTTGTAATTGTTGATCTAATTAAAATCATCCAAATGAAACACTAGAATTTGTAAGGATCGCAATGACTTTTGGATATCGATTAGGTTAGAGAAATTGAGAAATTTTTTATGGAGTTTGTTTAGTTCAGAGTTTGTAGTTCCTTCTAGCTAATTTTAGATGGTCCATCGAATTGTGTGTGTTCAAGGTCAATTAAAATTATGGGCATTAGTGTTATGTAGTTCTTATAAAGAAATGGCATTTTTAGTGAAATGAATCGTTAGAAGCTGATAAATAGATCGAAATGCATACTCTGTACAATTAGGAAACATAAGAGCATATCCATGTTAGGTTTTTTTTGTAGCCGTGAATGGACCCGGATGGAAGTTTGATACCTATTGATTTGGTGCTACCGAATTGTGTGTATTTGAGGTCAAGTGAAACTATGGGGATTACTGTAATGTAGTTCTTATACATAAATGACATTTTTAGTGAAATGAATAGTTAGAGGCTGATAAATAGATCAAAATGCATACTTTGTACAGTTAGGAATCATTAGAACATATCCATGTGAGGTTTATTTTTAGCCGTGAATGGTCTCGGAAGGAAATTTCATAACTATTGATTTCCAACTGGCTATGACTTTAGTCTATACTTTGAGTTTTGGGTAGATATAACAAATTGAAACCTGGAATTATTGAATTTACTATCAACAGCTACACGGAGGAAAGATCGTCAATCATTACATAATTATACTTTAGTTGCATTCCTGAAATGGGGATGAAAAGCTTTTCTGCAATTAGTTCAATTTATTTTTATTATTTTAATTCTGAAAATAGATTATAAATATATTGAATCTGCTTATTTGGATATCACTTACGGCAACAGGGAGATACTGGAAAAAAGGTTATAAGGCACAATGATCTACTATTGAAATATTGACAAACTCTCTCTTGATGGACGGTCGTAATGGTGGTATCAATCTTATGACAGTTGGCATTTTCAAGCATGCAATGGACAACATTCATATGTTGGTTGATGCTAACCTAATTTAAATCATTATTGATGTAGCTATCAACTGGTATCTGCAAAACTGTTTATCCAAATTGTCCTTTGTTACATTATATGTGAAAAAGTCTCTTTATGCTTATCTTATATTGGCCATGTTCCTGCAGAATGTTTTTTATTGTGAGTTTTTTTTAGTTCCCAAGTAAAAATTGAACTGTTTAGTACTTTGTATCATGGGAAATATGAAAACTCGAGGTACGGGATGCCCAAAGACTGTTGATGGTGATTTGAAGTCCAAGGAAGTTCCCACAAGTTTTGGATTTGATACAGATTAATCATTCGCCACTCATTTAATTATTGTTTTTATGTCGTTTCAGGTACTTCTTATATTGAAATCAAATATTTGCCACCAAATTTTTATGTTAATGGATCAGAGTACCTGATTTATTAGCATTCGTGGAAGACTCAACAAACATATCATCATATCCATTAAGGTTCCTACTTACTATAGTGGCAGTTCCAGTAATCTAAATCGTCCAAAAGGTTTGTATAATAAAGTATTATGTCACCACAATATTTTGGAAATCACTTTTAATACTGCTCTTCTTTAGCTGAAGTTTCTTACTCCACTCTGTAGCAGTCATGATGACTTATATCTGTTGTGAAGGTTTTTGGTCCATGATAATATTATCCTACAAAACTATTAAAAATATTGGCCAGGCCTTATGAGACTTTACAACTATCACTATTAATTGATTTTGAGATGTATTCTTTTGAATGAAATGAGCTCAAGAACTAATCTGTTTTTATGCTTTAGAAATCTTTAAAACATTTCACTAGTACAAATTTGGGATTCCGTGACAGTTCAAAACTTCCACCAAAATACTTATGTGACAGTTTTAAAAAAATATTGCACTGTCATTAAAGGCTCTGTTACGAAAGGGTCTATAAGAAACTGTCACGGAACATAACTATTAGTATCAGTTTTTTCATAAACCTGTCATTGTTGACAATATATAATAACATTTTCTAACTAAAACTGTCGTGGATAACTTAATTTCTTTTACTAAGGTGACAGTTTCTCCATAAAGATTGTCATGGATAACTTAATTTCTTTTATTTAGGTGACAGTTTCTCCATAAAAACTGTCATGAATAAC
This sequence comes from Papaver californicum, assembly GCA_023531435.1. Taxonomy (NCBI): domain Eukaryota; kingdom Viridiplantae; phylum Streptophyta; class Magnoliopsida; order Ranunculales; family Papaveraceae; genus Papaver; species Papaver californicum. The sequence goes on from JAJJMC010022854.1 coordinate 1,566,609, forward strand.
TTAATTTCTTTTACTAAGGTGACAGTTTCTCCATAAAAACGGTCATGGATAACTTAATTTCTATTACTAAGGTGACAGTTTCTCCATAAAAACTGTCATTAAAAACTTAACTTTCTTCATAAAACTGTCATCAATTACTCAATTTCTTATACTAAAGTAGCAATTTTCTAAATAAAACTGTCATAGAAGAGTCAACTTTGTAGAAGTCTAATTTATAGCAAACTAGTTACTGATACTGCTCAATAAAATTATAGAATGAAAATTTAGCTTTTAATAAAATTGTCATTAGATTACTCAATAAACAGTTTAACAGAGTTACGGAACAAGTAAGTTCAAATAAAATAAGTTAACTAGAAGTGAATGTACTACATATATAATTCGAAAGACTTGAATGAAAGTAGTCTTATATAGTACTAACTAAAAGAAATTAACAATGAAGTGTTGATCGAAACCACATCCATTTTCCCAAGTGCTGATTGAAATATACTCCTGCCAATTCATGTCCCCAATCTACTCCTGCCAATTCATGTCACTAATAACGGCAGCACATGGTTTACCCATTCTCTTCGTACTTCCATGATCTCTCCTTCATTGTACTTGGACTTCCTCTGCAAAAAGAATACAAAGTAAGTACTATTTGAAGTAATTAACCAAAATAAAAATTGCATTTTCATAAAATAAGTACCATTAATTAAATCCATTAACTCACTCCCCAAAAACAACACCCACCAAATCAAGCACTCAGAAGCACCACCCATTCATCAACAACAAACCACTTACACCAATTCTGTAACCCACCACCAGCACTGCTCACTCACCACAAGAAAACTATAGGTATCGAAGTCCAGTAGGGGGAATGTTTCACAATAAATCAACCACATCAATATTGCATTTGTGGTATAACAAACATATCAAGTTCTGGCAAAAGGCATTTTCATTTGCAAAAAACCCATTCATGTAAAGCCTTCAACAAACACACCAAAGTTCTAAAATCAACAACTAATTAAGAAGATGAAAATTAAAAGGAAAACAAGAAAACTCCGAAAGTGTACTTACCATTACTGTACTATGCAGTTTTAGCTGCCCTTCTATGATTTCTTTCATAAATCGCATTGCATAAAATCCAGATTCCCAATTGTTTTTATGTTGCGGGATATGCTAATATTCATGCAATACGTAATATATTGGTTAATAATGTTCAATTTTGCAATTTATCATCCCAATTAAGTTAGTGCGCTTACTTGTGGAAAACAAAACACCATAGAACCATTCGAATGTCTTTTTTAAGGCATCCTTCCACAACCCTGGATGACAATAAGTTTAAGTAAATATGAAGATACTTAATGACAATACAAAATTAGTATGAAAAGAGAAATGTAATTGACCTTTGCATGATTTTGTCAATTTCTTTATCTTGTTGCCCTCCTTGCGAATCAAGCCACCATACCTTTTGAATACTCAAGTTCACAACCATTAAGACCCAATGATGGCTGTAAAACAACCAAAGTTAATAACGTCTTCTAATAACAATAAAATAACCTAGGGCATGATAATTCATTTTCCTACATCAACCACAGAACTTGTCCAAAATAAAGGAAATATTTGATGAATGCATATAAAATATATGGGTCATGTGATAAAACTCCACCAAAGGAAACAACTCAGACATCCTCTTCTTCAACAGATGAAAAGTGAGAACATTCTAAAACCAAATACTAGTGTGCTTAATTTTAATATTGAAACGTATAACACGCTAATACTTACTTCTTCACATAGAGTACGAAAACAAGTTCTTCGGTTGTTTTGTCCATCCGCGCTACCAAATCACTGGTCAATTTTGAAGAACTAGATGCACTTGCAGTTATTACCGTAGGATCCATAAAGGTAAACTTGTTTTGTTTTTTTGTCGAGAGAACTTTTTGATGCAAATACCTGAAAATCGAGAAATGTGAAGTTTTAAGACTTTATGATAGATACATTGTTGATTATACTACTACATATGAGGATAACATCTAGCATTACCTGATGTAAATAACAACATCAGTAACAGATGCCCACAGTTCTCGTTTACAGATACTCTCGATATCTCCCTCTGTAATATATACAGAGTCATTGGTTGCCGTCTTGAAAACATTGGCCTCTATTGTAACAAAAACTGCCCCCCCTAATTTTTTTAAATGGCAAGTTGCATCGTTCAAAAATTTCTCAAGGAAATCCAAAGTAGATGTTGTATCTTCTCCCTACAGAATAAGATTCATTACCAGAAATACAAAAGTGATAATAATAAAACAGGTCAAAGAATACAATGCAACATTAGCCACATACCTTTTCCTCCCAACTACAAGTTTTTTGGGCCACGCCACGTATGTCCCTAGAGCATCTTTGATGGTTACTATCTCATCTTCATGTGGTATTGGGACTAATGCTTCAAGATCTTTAGCAGACAGGACCAGAACACGGCAACTACCTTCACCCAACTCAACATTATGTACCTTTTCCTTGGGGTTGCTTTCAAAGGCATTTCCAGCTGCAACCTCACCAGCGTCTATGAATAACTTGCATGGTTTGGCCTATATGTATTTGACCAATTAGTTTCTACAAAATAATAATGAGAAGAAAAATAAAGCATAGAATACTACAATTCAACCATGGGATATGTCAAAGACTACCTTCTCAATTCCAAATCTTTCAACAGACGTATCTGTAGGAGATTCGGAAACCTGATTATGAGATTACATCAATATACCCATTAATCAATTATTTTGATAAACCAATGAAAACTACTAATGATCCAAGCTATATATTGGGTAGTGTACAATTAGTTACCTTCTTCTGCTTAGACTTGAGATGAATATCACTCCCGGATCTCTTCCTCTTAGGAACAATTTATTTTAGTAACGAACTAATGTTGTCTGTAAAATGGAAATCTAATATTTAAAAATGAGAAAAGAAATTACTAATGAGATCAATGAAATAATTTGGTGAAACGGTTAAACAATTAAAAACAATTCATATGTATGTACACCATTTCATGCAGGGGTAAAAAAACAAATGTTTTAAGGCATGCCTTCTCAACTTCAGAACTCCTTGTAGTAGCAGTAACAACTTTCTGGAGAAAAAAATTTAGTTGGCTCTCAACAAGATTTAAAATTAGAGTAACAAAAGAAAAAAGAAAAAATTGCAACAAATAATAATCAAATAAATGTGGTGAAATTTTTACCTTTTTAATTAAGGGACTTCTTGACGATTCGGACGTTGTTGGCTGAGCTAGATGGTGGTGAGATGCCTTCTCAACTTCAGAACTCCTTGTAGTAGCAGTAACAGATTTCAGGAAAAGAAATTTAGTTGGCTCACAACAAGATTTACAATTAGAGTAACAAAAGAAAGAAAAAAAGAAAAAATTGCCATAATATATTAATAATAAACGTGGTAACTTCTACCTTTCGAATTTTGGGACTTCTTGACGATTGAGACATAGTTGGTTGAGCTAGATGGGGGCAAGATGCAGCAGATAATTAAAATTTGAAAAAAATATCAATACTAAATATGAGAGTCAATATAATATCTAATGTACTTATTGATCGCATCACAAATATATTTAAATCTTTCCTATACATAACACGTACAATATATGAAGACGGTTTAAACATTACGTCCATAACCAAGAACTGATTCTTATATTTCACTATACAATAACATGCAACCTTATATCTAGATTTGAGTGGATAATCCAAAGAACAACCAAGCCATAATTAAATAATCACCAAATTCACATACATATTCAGTACATACTTTTAAATACCCAAGTTAACGAAAGCAGTCCGATTAGATCACCAACAAACTATAAAATATAAATTTAAGCATACAATTGTGTTTACGAGATATTTAATTTCCATGACTACATCTATTCGAGACTAAGAGACCGAATTAAACTTGTCTTAACCCAACAAAACTCAAGTTCTCCACTTATGCAGAATTATTGTTTTCACTGATCCTGCCCTATATATAAAAAAATAAAGAATTATCTTATAAGTCTGGAACTTGATTATATATACCAAATAAGAGCAAAAAAATCAGTTTAATACTTACCTCTATCAATCACTACTCGATAAATCACTTACTAAAAATCTATCGATCTGACGTACCAAGAAAGGCGATTATTTTCTTATGTTGCCGACTGTGTTGCACCATGGTCCATGGGTTATCAGAACCCTCGTCTCCAAACAATAAAACCTTACCTGGTAAGTTTTTATACTCCCTAAAAGCTGGATACTGTCTAAAACCTATCTATGTACTAAGAGATGCTAATTAGAAATGAAACTAATTACTTCCTTTGATGCTTCCCTATAAACATCAAGGCACTTGACTGTAAAGCACACCTGATCTATATGTAACTAATATGTTTACGACAACATCTCTCTAGAACTGTTTACATTGCAGATGCTGGAAGACAATCAGCACCTAGCAAGCATCATCTCACAAACCCCAATCTGGTGCATTGAAAAACCAAGTGAAGTTTCATCACTGGCCAAGTTATTTGTGTAGGCAGCATGTTTTTAGTCAATCATTTCCGTCCATTACATGACTAGTAGCAATTTGAGAATTTGATATTCCTATATTTCAGTAATTGGTACATGTATGATTACGGTCGTTATCTCCGGGTCAGGATCCCAGCAATTCTGAGATGAATACGAGACTTTACATTATTCAGCCTGTTCTTCCTAAGTTACCATTAAGCTTTCTGGTACCAATTTTGACAGCCTACTTAGTGCATTGGGACTGCTGAATGTCATCCGAATATACAGAGAGCAAGAGGAATGGATCCAGTGATGCAAGGCTGATGCAAGGCTTAACATTTAACTGTTGATTTAGAAGCAAATGATGCAGGGTTGAAGATTCAAGCAAATATTCCAGGTTCTCATTTTACTGACCGTTCTCTAAAATTCATCAAGAAAGGAAATTCAAGTGTCCTTGTCTTTTAACCACTTCCTAAAAATCCAATCAAGTAGCTAGGTAGAACCAAATGCATAAGTTTAAAAAGACAGTTCAAATAGAAACAAAGAAAAAAAGATTTCATAACAGAATAGGTTTTGAAAATTAAATTTGTATATCACCTAATTACTTTGTCGAGACTCTAGAACCTCCTTTTCGAATACAGCATTTGCTAGTTTCAAACGCTTATTTTCCTCTAGGACTTCCTCGTACCGTGCCTTGCTTACGCTGAAGCGACTTCTCTGTTTACAAAAGAATGCAGTTGGGGTGATGTGTTTGCCAGCTGCCCCGACTCTTCCTAGATGCTCAGGACCAAAAAGCTTGGTTATCGTATCAATATCACTATCTTCATCAACTGTCTCATCTTTACGTCTCTTTTCAAACTCATCATGCATACAGAAATATTTGTAAATTAGGAAGAAAGTTAGTAAATTCGGAGAAACCATACCTTTATGTCTCTTTTCAATCTCATCCTACATATGTAAGAAAGCTTACAATTTGTCTCCCTTTTGTTTACACGCATCACTTTGTATTCTCCATCAACCTTTCGGGCTTCCTTCCACAACACACCTCGATCAATTTCATCTGGTGTGTAGTCACCCCTCTATATCTGCTCATTTGAAATTTAATGGATGAACAACCATAAAGATAAAGATATAACTAGTTATATATTACAAGATAACGACAATAATAAAAACAATTACGTACTAATATCTCCTTTAGCCCGTCGTAACCATTACGGCCAGAATGGTGGTTGAAAATATTTTGTCTTCTCTGATTGTTTTTCATGTATAGCCTTTAAATCACAAACAAACTTGCTTTAAGGGCTATAAGGGAAAAATTTTAACAAGGAAACAACTAAAAGAAAGTATATATATGCACACCTCAAACTCTTCACTCAATCTGGACTTCACAAATCTATCCCATTGTAGTTGCTTAATTTGTGGATATTCTGTTGGGGGCTTCTTGAGTTTCTGAGGTTGATCCTTATACTTTCGAACTTGTTGTGTGAGTCTAGACTTAAAGTTTCTCCACAATTCTCCACATCCACTAATCAAAGTTTTTTTCAAACCTGGTTCGACTTCAAATCGACTCTTAACACAAGCAATTTAAACACATTGATACAAGAAACATATTAGTATATTACATGTAATACACATAAAATCTGATATCATTCATAAAAATAGCTGTGTATAAAATTTGATATTCATTCATACAAATACATGTATTAATTGCCACAATCGATCCTTCTTTGAAAGGGGTACATATTTCCAGGAGTCGATGTCTATTGGTATATGCGCCCTTGCAATAACTCTCATGTAGCTTTTCAAATTAGCTTGTCCCCTTACTATTGGTAGACCGTCTTCATTCAAAAGTATTTGTTTCTTCTTCAGTATGTTCTCACTAGCGAGAAGCGGTAACCTCGTAATATTTCGAGGTTTATTTTTACCTACAATTAACAAATCATTATTATCAAGAATAAGTACACTAACACAAACAAAAACAGATATAAGAAACCTGGTTCCTCTAAGCTACTTGACTTTCTGAAATAACAGTTTAACTATCTTACGTTGTTTCTCAATACAGTCAGCAGTGTTATCTGGCTGAGGCTCTGAATCAGGCTCTGAACCAGACGATGAATCTTCCATTACTAGAATTGATGAACAATTAACATCATAGGTTAAGATTATTATTTGTTAATAATAGGTAAACAACAACTACTGATTTTGTCACTCTAAACAGCAAATGCCCTAAAACTTAAAAAAAGATATACATTATTCATAATCTCAATCAAAAATGTTATAACCCTAGAAAAATATGGTTATGTATTTTCATTGGTTTCATGCTAATTTTGTCACTCTAAACAGCATTATAAATCTTAAACCAAGATATACATTATTCATAATCTCAATCAAAAATGTTATAACCCTAGACAAAAAATGGTTATGTATTTTCATTGATTTCATAGAGAACAGATGAAGAAAAAAAATGGTACCTCCAAGTGTTGGCATAACATACACCAGGTCTTTGTTGAAGAGAGGAGAAAGAAATGGTGATTTTAGTTTTAAGAAAAAATGCAAGGGATAGGGGAAACAAAGATATTTTTGAGAAGGTTTAAACAATGAGGAGAATATATGTTTGTTAGGTCGTGTGTGAGTGGGAGAGAGGTTGTTAAGTCATGGGTGACCAAAATAACCCTACATATATTATTACTGTAATGTTTTTAACATGACCTTACCAAAAAAAACATATAACTTGACCTTACCATAAGGCTGATATAGAGACTGAGAAGTAGCCTTATAGTAATTTAATATGGGTATCATACATAAAGCTCAGAATATGGTTCTTTAATATAAAATATAACAATAAAAATAGGTGGACATACAAACCTTATTAACGTAATGGATCAATTTGTCCATTTGCTTAAACCAAGATTCGACATACTAGTATACAAAATCATCACCCATTGCCCACATTATATGGTTTGTTCTTGTGACATTTGCCTGTTAATATCAAAAGTATTGAAATATGATATAAATGATCACAAATCTAATGATACATGTAATGTAAGCTCGGTTAGAAGTAGCAGTGTTTGCTGTAAATTCAGATTTCTTAAGATATCGACTATCAAATATGTTGGTAGCCTCACATTTCGAGGTACTTAGTTCATCAAAACCTGTGAAATACGATGTGATATTTTGCACACTTTATGAAAATAAAAAGAGAAGCTGTTTGAGCTCCGTTTCAGAGTCTCATTCCTCTTGTTATGGACTAGCTGCCACACAATCATATATCAGCTAATAACTTCTGTGTCCAGATAATCCTATACAATTGATTCAGTTCCACAAAAAAACAGGGTACAGGAGGACTAATCAATGCAAATGAGATGTTATAGCGCAAAGATGTCACACCATTTGCTACAGGTGCCTATCACGTGAAACAAGATTTTGAGCCTCTTCATGAATGATCTAAAAGACATTTATGATAACTAATAAACTACTACTTCAAAATACAAGTGAAAGAATAATAACCTCTGGTATGGGACCTGGTCTATACGTATCATCATCCTCAGCTATAACAAGGATTTCGTCACTTTCTTTAAGAACAAAATCATCATCTGGATTAGGAACAATCTTCCCGCCATTTGCAGCAACCTTAACTCCACAAGGTACTGCATCTGGGAATGAAATTAGCACATCTTCAGCTGTTCTTTGCTTAAAATTCCTCCATTCTGAACATCTTCACTTGTTCTTCCAGAATTCATCATCGTCACTGGTTTCACTTATGCGCCCAATAGTCTCACCGAGGAAAGGAATAAGGTGGTCGTCACTCGTCCCAGTTTCTAATGTGCGCCTATGTTAAATACACCACAAACATTATTCTTATCGTCGTTTACATAAAGGAGTGTTTGCTTTTAAATTGGTTCCCAAGTCTGACTCGGAAACCAGATGTTATCTTTGAGAATATGCAAATTTTGGATCATGCGATTCAGACAAAAACATTACTAAAAAGATAATTAGAAACTTAATTAATGACTTCACTGAACTCACAAATAGATATAGCAACATCGAAAAGAAACCTAGTAGAAGCAAAAACAACCATATGATCCATTACTACCGACTTTATCTAAACACAAACCAACCCTTAAATAAGAAAAGAGGACTCCCACTTCTGCAAATGACAGAGGTATCCATAGATAAACATTCAAATTAAGTAAATTAAACTGAATCATACTCAGCATATTGCTAGGTAGAGAGACAGGAAGAGAGGGGGAGTGACTACCTCAGAGCCAAGAAGGTAAGCTTGAACAGAAGAGTGACCAAAAGGATCAATTTGCCAACCTGAACAATGTTAATAAGGATAAGAATTGTTTACGTCAACTAAAATCTCAGCAATATACCCTACAAGTTGCAGTACTTAAATAGAAATTCATCAAGAAAACTAATTTGTTACAGGAGGTGTTATTTCGATTGTCTGATCACTAATTGGAAAGTCTTAGATGAGACATCTATGCTAGAAGAAGTGCTTAATTAGCTAGTATTAATTCAATGTCATATATTCCCTTAAGCAATTACATACTGAAATTAATCTTTGAAGCAATTCAAATTGTGATAATAGTAATTAAAGAGGATAGAAAATAACCAAAAAGAGAAGACCATTAGAAGCAGCTAGGTCACTCGTTGAAAGAGTTAAATTTATTTTGGGATTTAGAGCATAGAACCCAGATCTAAAATACCTAAGAGTAATGAAAATCCTCTTTTAATTTACCCTAACCTAACAACAGAGCTGATGTTTTAGTGTTGATTGTTGAGCTTCTTTAGCTTGTAGAATCCTGAGAATTAGAACCTATAATATGCTCTCCTCTTGCATGTTCATAGCCCAAGCTGCAGAAATAACAACCATTATCTCTGCAAGATAAATAGTTGCTATTACCAAACCACCTGACATAGCAATTACAAAGTCACCAGCATGGTTTCTACAAATGAAACCTCTTGCAGCACCAACACAACCAAGTAATCACTCAGGGGTTCTGTGCATCTCCAATTTGAAGTGCTACATAAAAGTTATCATAAGACATCAGAATGGCTAGGGGAAGAATGCATACTCTGACTGCAGGTTTAAGATAAACGGTCCGTCAAGATCTCTTGGTACCTGCACAACAACATCAAATTCTAGATCACTTAATAGTTAATACAAAAAGCAGAAGGACTGTAACTCCCATATTCCAAATTAAGATAAACTACTATGCTTAATTTGATAACTGCACAAATACCCTTAACAATATATATGGACTTTCTAACCTAAGGCACATAAATGATGCAACAATTTACAGAACCCGCAGATACTAATTTTATCCAACTAACATTGGAACTTGAACAAGCAAAATTAGCTGAGCAAAGTCTTGTACACAAGAAAGTCTTTCTCGCAGGTTTATGAATTCCATGTCTCACACCAAATCTAGGTTAGTTTACCATGAATTCCCAGTATATACAACCACATAGCTTAGCCAATCAACAGTCAAACACTAGGCAATGAACTCCATCAGCCCTCATATATTGTATCTGCTTGTCACAGGTGAATCAGATAGCTACAAAGACTAGGTGATAAAGAAATAACCAAAGCTACTAAACAAACCCCTATAGCAAAAAAAGAAATTTCTATATCCCAAAATGCCTCAATAAAGATATAAAATCTCCAAAAATAGCTTTCAGAGGTTTACACATCTAGCAGAAGTGGAATACGTTGGATAGGAAAGAATCAATAGTTTTACGAGTGAAACCCATGCTACTGAAATTTCCATAACTCCAAAACAAGTTGGATATATTACAACGCGTTGCACAATTACTTCATCTAACCAAAACTAATGACTTCAATCACATATTATGAAAGAACGAATTCCTACAGGGTAAAAACACTTTCGTCCACACCAAACAGTGGTGGATATTCCAAATAAAACCATAAGCTTATTTGAAGTTCAACAAACAACAACAATGAAATTAAAGATATTGCAATGAATATTCCAAATAAAACCATGACATTCACAAGTCAATAACCCTCCACGTCTTTCACATAGCTAAGAAAATGCAACCTGATAAGAATCAACTACTTAAAACGAAAAATGTGTGTTTTCTATTATTTGTTGAAGGAACTGTGAGCTCTTGTAGAAACAAGCATAATGTATACATAATCATGGAGCAATATGGTGATAGCATGACAAAGATGAACAAAAAAGCTCTAGCAAATTAGGAAAGATCATCACAATTTCTCCTACAACACTTCTCCGATAGTTACGTTAGTACTTACCAAAAACACATATGTACAGTACCTAACCAACACCATTACGATGAGAACCATTCAATTACTTTTAACCATCACGTCTCATTCATCATCCAGTCATGTATATATAATTATAGACAACCTAGCTAATTACTAGTGACTAATCCAATAAGCAACTATAACAGCAATAAAAATAAACCACCAAAGTACCTAGATTTAGTTACACTAGTAACCATGTTGATTATTATGTCATACATCAATAAAAGACTACTTAATGGTCACCTCATCAAAGAACCAATATTAAACCATAAAAGCTTGATCCAAACAAAAAAACATATCAGAAAAAATAAATTCACTGCACAACTGTGATTTCACAAGATATTCATTACCATTTCTACATCTACCCAAGATAAAGAGACAGAATAAACTTACCTCAACCTTCCGGAATCCAATCGTCTCCACTTATGTAAAACTGCTTTCACTGATTATACCCTATGGAATGTGAAACAAGAGAATCATGTTATACAAATCGGAATTGATTATGCCATTAAGAACGAAACAAGTTAGATTAACACTTACCACCACTGATCATTACTTTATAATTCTCCTCATCCAAACTTAATGGTTTGATATACTACTGAAGCTACTTTGTTTTGTTTTCTTTCTTTAGGTATTTTCACTCTCTTGCGCAATCAGGGACTAATAGGAAAAAGTCAAAAACCTAATTTATTTATTTATTTTCTTCCTAATAACCTAATAACCTAGGATGAAACTAAATATAATACAAAATTTCACTAACAACACCGCTAAGTACTACTTCAAAAATTTCCTTATACATTGTAGCATGTAGCACAACAGTATTTACTCCCTAGTTCTTCAATTTTGGTTGGATCTACCGCTGGTGTAATTCTTAGATCTTTCCTTCATATCACTGCTTCTATAATCGACATTCTCAATCACTAATTCTGTAATGAATAATCAGATTTGAACTAATTTATGAAAAAATTATAAGAACCTCATGAAATTAAACTCAAAACTTACTTGAATCACAACAACTTTAGATTGATTATCATCAGGAGAAGGATCTGCATATGATGAAACAACACCATTTTTAGTGATTTGTGGTGATAAAAAAGGTGAAGAAGTAACAAAATTAAATTATTATAGAAGATGAATAGAGTACCACAATTGTACACGAATTAAAGCAAAAGAAAAACCCTAGATTTTGCTTAAGAGAGAGATTAGGTTTTTAATTTAATAGAAACGGAGAGATGGGTAATAAAAAGATAGGCGAAGGTGTATAGAGCCACTTCCAGAAGTTAGAAAACAAACTAATTATCACTTTACAAACCACTGCTACAGCAGCAGTTTTTGATCAAAACTGTTAATATAAATGAAAATGAATTTAATTGACAGAAACTGTCATATATAGCTATACACTTCTATAACAGTTCTTATATAAAACTGTTGTTGTTGCTTAAGAATTGTAACAGTTTATAACTGTTATTGTACATCGTTATACACTAACAGTTTTCTATAAAAAATGTCATGGTATAATTATTAAGTAACCGTTAATAAACTGTCACAGTTTTGTACCATTATTAGTGTGAGTTTTTATAAGAAACTGTCGCATATCTCGTAGCTTATTCTTTTGTGACAGGTATTTTTTGAACTGTCGTGATTAAGAATTTTGAACTGTCACGGAAGCCCAAATTTGTACTGGTGTTTATGCATCCATATGTGCCGCAATGTGACGATGGTTTGTTGAACTATACACTTTTTTTCTTCCAGATTATGAATTAAAAAAGGAAGTTTTTGCAACCACATTCGGACAAGCCTCGCTTAATATTAAGGTTGTAGGTTGAATGACTAATTTAGGAAGAACCATGTATACATGGGTAATAGGTTAACACCAATAAACTGTTAACAATTTCCATAAATGATTTGACTCTTTAAGAGATTGGTAAATCTGTTATACTCATTTTTTTGTGTATCCTTACCAGGTCTGAGTATGTTCCTCATGAAACTTCCTGCAGAATTTGAATATTGCCCTTCTTATCCAGTTCACGGTGTTCACCTTGTTTTCTTCTTAGTATTATATGCAGACATACATTTAGATTAGGTGAGACTAATGGTTTAATATTAAGTGCTTTTGGATTGAAACATTTTTGGAACTTGATCCAACTTTTCAAGTAAGTAATACTCCACTCTTCTGTCTTTTAATGTGTATCTTTTTAAATACCTTGAGATGAACCTTTTCTACCCTAAAATGAAAGAGGGGGGTGGTAGAAGAGATGATCCAATATCTACATTATACACTTTAGAATATTATGTGCACTCACGTTTTTTTCTCTATTTAAGCTTAAATTCGCAGGGTCAAGAAAAAGAAAATTCTACTTCACCTTTTGAAGCCCCAGCAGCTATACTGAAACCCATATTCGTATTCCAATAATTTTATCGTTCGGGTTTTCCTCAATTTTTTCAAAGCATGTTTCTTTTAGGGTTTTCCTCTATTTTAAAAGTATGCTTGATGATTTTTATGCTAATGGATCAGAATACCTGATTTATTAGCATTTGTGGCATACTTAACCAACATATCCTCGTATCCATTAAGGTTCCTACTTATTATAGTGTCCTGGTATATATTAAGGTTCCTACTTATTATAGTGGCATCTCCAGTAATCTAAATCGTCCAAAAGTTTTGTACAATAAAGTATAATGTCGTGATCCTCTCATCTAGATGTTGCCACCATAATATTTTGGCAATTCACTTTTGATATTGATCTTCTTTAGATGAAGTTTCTTACTCCAATCAGTAGCCGAAGGTGAAGATTAGGAGTACCATGAAGTTTCTAAGAAGGGGTTGCAAGCATAAGGATTTTGAAGTATTTGTTGGAGGCTTGGACAAGGGTACAACTAATGAAGATTTAAAGGAAGTCATGCGGTAGATGAGGTTGTTAAAGTATGGTTAATGATGAATCCCAGACTATAAAAACTAAAGGTTTTGTTTCCTTTCATTTTGCCATCGTAGATGAAGAGCTCAGTGGTAAGTAGTGTTTACATCTTACTTCAGTTGAGTAAGGTTCATATATGTGTTATGTTTTCTTTTCTGAGTAGATAATTTGTTTCGGGTTAATAGAAAACAATATGGTGCTACTTCGGGTCAAGACAATGGTACCTTTTTCCTGTGCAACATCTGCAAGACTTGGACTACCGAAGCTGTATGTAGGCTCATATTTAGGTCTTTAAATTAAACCCACCAGTCAAGTCCCAAAGTAATTATCAATTTTTTTAACTTTTGATGCTTATGTTCAGTTAAATTATCATAATTGATGACTTGAGTTATGGTAATTAATATTCATTCTAATCAAATTGCATAATTTCAGGTGTTAGATCAAAGCATTTCCAAGGAAATTGATACATAAAGTTTTTAGATCAAAGCCTTGCCAAAGATTATAACATTATATGCTCCCTTTATCTTTGTTGAATGCATCTTATACTCTTCTGAAACTTTTCAGTTGCAGGAAAAAATTGTTACAGATATAAAAGGGCCATATTCTCTTCTGAAATATTTCAGTTGCAAGAACTTCAGCCTGCATCTTCAAACTTCAGTCAGGTTTGTTTCTTTTCTGCTTCCCCGGTTTTGTTTTACCTGCAACCTTTATTTGTATTAGTTGTCACTTATTTCTAATTAACTTCCGCAGAGAATAATATGTCGATGTTTCAAGGAGTTTGTATTGGAAATTTAGATCATGAATACCTTATATCATAAACATTATGTCCCTCTCTGGGTTTTGTTTAGAGGATAACAAGTATGGTCTTTAGGGAAGTCGGTTAGGTATTTGTTATTATTTTTTCATCTCATAGAGTCTTTCCTTTGTTGTTCCATATTCAATAAATCAGGTATTAAGGACAATCTGCTATTGACTTGGATGGATAAATTCACGGTGGCCACTGACCATTAGTGTAGTCTAGGCACTAATTTATCTGCACAAAAATGAACAAGCAGTGATTCACAAAGGTGTGAAATCATCCAACATCCTTCTCTCTGATGCTTTCGAACCACAGGTACTTTGTAGTTTTAATGAGTGAGTAATAAATAAATTATATCTCTCAATACTCAATTTATGCTTGATGTTCGTGTCTTCAGTTATTAGACTTCATATTATTAGTTTTTTTAAAATATTCTCATTAGTTGCTTGCAATTGTGAGCAGTAAAGAAAATTTTTGGTGTTATTGAGTTGTGCTAGACATGAAACTCAATCCTTACATTATTTTTTGCACCAAAACAACTTCATGCACGATGATTCCCCTCATCTCGAAAACCTTTATTTTGATCACTTTTGTTTTGCTTTTGCTGACACTGGAATAATAGGTTCCTTCTTTTTACTAACAAAATCTTCCTGATTTCAAAATCACATCCTGCATTTCTTCTTTTTAAAACTCCATTTTGGTTTACTTAGAGAAAAAAACAACCCAACAGAAACATGGACAGATTTAATTGCCATTTAAGGAATACTTTACGTAATATATGGTTTGATTCATGCGTGAACCTCTTATAAATTTTGGTATCATGTGAAAATGGCGTTCCGTTGAATGATTTAAGCAAATTTAAAGGTTGTACTTAGCTGTAAGTCTATGACTGGTTTTTGGATAACCCTTCTCATTTAGTTCTACTATTATTCATCCGTATTCACTTAATTTAGTTTCATTAGTTGACTTACTTTCATTATGTTTTCTATACTACATTAATCTTTGCAGAATTTATTCAAGCCACTTCCCATGGGTGTTTTCATGGCTGAAATGTGGATGCACATAAAAATATGTTGCACATCGGATTCCTACCCAAAACTTTTATAGTTCTTACCAATTATGATTATTATAAAAACTTGGGATTTCTCCTTCGTTATGTACTTGGACATCGAACTATTGTTTTTTCAAGCAAAACTCATTTGGGTACTATTGATTTTGATCAAAAAAATAAAAATAAAAATTGTTAAACTATTGCTTTACTTCCATTTGTATTGTTTTCTCTGTACTATGAAGTGTTATTTTTTCCTTCAGGCCGGGTTGTTTTTCAATTGTTACTTTTTGTTACTTAAGTTTGTTTTAAAATTATCAAAAAATGGTGAAGGTTTTCTTATGTTTCTCAACAATTATCTGATTCATTAATCATTATGCATATTTTATCAGGACTTGAAGCATATGAAGGTTTTTCCTTGGTAAGATGAAGATGATCAACCAAGTCATGTTCTTTAGTTTAAAACTGATTGAAGTAGTAGTGTAAATCAGCAAAGTGCAGATATGTGTTGTACTCCTTCATCATCCCTTCGGATGTCTTAGCTCAACAGGTAGAATACATGGCTTTTAGTCATGAGAATGTGGGTTCTACTTCCATAGACAGTGACTGAAGCAATGCTACACTATTGACATTTCTGATAACGCGTAGTTGTACACATTAAAAGAAATTTATTTCGTACGATATGTAGTACGGGCACAAAACTGGTTATAATTTGTCATGAAAAAGATAAAAAAAAATTCCTAAGCTGTCGTGCATGCATGTACGAGAATTAGTACAAATACTCAAAATAACGAGTCCAATTCCAAAATAGAGAACGATATTATTGGGAGATTTGATTGAAGTTCCAAGAAAAATAAATCAATACTAAAGCAATTTGAAATCCTAGAAGACAAAGTGAAGCCCGATATAGATATCTGATTAATTAATTGATTAAATCCACTAATTATCCTCATTACGAGGTCCATAATCTTAACCTCACGTACTTTTCTTCTGGATCGAGATTTATTACTGTTAGAATCTAAAAGATCGACTTTAAGTACACAAACAAGACACCACTTAGTGATTCTTTATGATGATTCCGAAGACAAAACCGATACTAGACTCTAAACATAGAGACCAAATGGATTCCATTCCAGACAAATGAATCGGGTTCGTGGCTGGCATTCCTTTAGCTGTCCAAGCATGTTCTTGTTAAATCAAAACCATCGAACCAGACTCTAAAATATCTCACTTCAACTGTGTATGTACAGGTAAATATATATAGTGCCGTACCCTCTCAGAGTAACGTCGATTCATGGGGTCAATCTCAGACCGTTTGTTATCAACGAGTGGGTCCCATTTAAAAGATGAAAGAATCATTTTATGATATGGAAAAGCGGTGACATCAAAAGCGGCGCAGGTTTAGTTTTATTTTATATTCTTTTTAGTCCACACATATATTCTATACATGTGGCTTGTCTAATTAGTTATGTTTGTCAATTACACTATAAATAGGGTTTGTGTAATAATGCTTTATAAGTTTATGAGAGTCTTCTCTGTTGAGAAATGTAAGAACATTTCATTCATTTTACAATGTTATGATGGTATCCAGATAGGTTAGGGTTACTTTTCACTCGTTAATCGATCCTGAAATCTCCAGATCTAAGATTTTTTATCTCTTTTCAGTTCAATCCAGAGAGATTCTTCTTTTCTAATCCTTTTCAATGCAAAATTTCATTTCTTCTTCAGAATTAATTTGATTTCAGCATTTTATTTCTTCATTTTCTTGTTTTGGATCTTCTTCATCTTGATCCTATTACATCATTTCTTGTTCTTCACTTTGAATGATTTAATCGAAATACTTCATTTTCTTTGTTCTTTGATTCTTGAATTTAGATCTGTTAATGATTCAAGAATTTCTAGCACATTCATCTATGGAAAATCCAAGTGCAAATTCTTTCTCTCGTGTTCTATTAAATCAGTTAACACACTTTGTTAATCTCAAACTCAAGGAAGAAAATTTCATAACATGGAGAAATTTGATGAATCATGTCATCCAGAAATACAAACTAATAAAATTTCTAGATGGAACATATGAATGTCCATTCCAATACACCAACAGATGCAATTAAGAAAATTTTATTGACAATCCTGCATACTCGGATTGGATGGATGATTCATCCATTATTATGTGGATCAACTCTATAATTTCAGATACAGTCATAGCTTATTTCTCTAGTTCTACTTCTTCTCATCAACTTTGGAAAAGTATTGAAGAACGATTTGTTCTAGCTTCATCAACTCACTCAATTCAGTTGCGCACCAAGTTTCCCTCTATTACTCAAGGTGATAGATCTATTCCATCTTTAATGAATAAAATCAAGTGTTTGTCAGATCAATTGGCCGTTGCTGGTGATGTAATCTCTGAAAATGAACTTGTAGTTGTCACTCTTAAAGCACTAAACTCAGATTATATTCCATTTACAACTTCAACAAAGCATCAAAATCCACCAGTAACTTGTATTGAATTACATAATAATCTTCTTAGTGAAGAATCTGTTGTATGTGAGAGGATTAAAACAATTAAAAGTGAGGTTGAAACAAAGGCTTTTATGGAAAATACTTCTAGAGGTGGTTTTAGAAGTTCATATAATAATAGAGGATCTTTTAGAGGAAGAAGATATGAAGGATATGTTGGTAGATATCCTAATCCAGTAATGTTTACAAGAAATACTTCAGGAAGAGGATATTCATCTACTGAAAGACCAATATGTCAAATATGCAATTCTAGTGGTCACATTGCAATCAACTGCAATCAAAGGCTAAATTTCTCCTATCAAGGTAGACAAACCACCTGCTAATCTCAGTGCAATGCTAGTTGCTGCTGATATCTTTGATGAGGAGGAATGGATTGCTGACAGTGGTGCACATTCACATATTACTTCTCATGCTACTTTACTACAAGAGCTTACTCCATATGATGGTTTGATGTGTTTTAATATAGTGGTAAGAAAAGGTTTCAAACTCTCGAACTTGCGAAGACTAATTTTAGATTTAATAAACTAATTTTTAAACTATAAATATACAGGTAATATGAAAATAATATTCACAAATACTGAGGTTATGGATTTCACCATTAACCACTTTTAATTGGTTCCAAAAATAATAATTTTATATAATTCTAACTCAAATAAGGGACTCTGATTTTTGCCAAAGGTAGATTTTTAAAATATAAATTATAAATCACAAGCATGGCTCATCAAAAGATCTAGGTCACATCATAAACCATCAAATAAAATCACAATCAATTAAGAAAAATCATAATTTCAATTAAACATAAATGCAAAAGTCATAAAAGAACTATTAAAAGTTACCAAATAATCATGGGAAAATGGCTTCCTCCTTGCCTCGGTGATGGGGTTTAGCTCATCTTGCTCAAAACACCCTCAAACGATTGATACATAGCTCAAAAAGTGCTTGAAAGATGAAAAGAAGCTAAAAGTAGTGTAACAGGAAATTTGCAACCTTTATAGACGTTACAAAGTAACTATTGCAATAGAGCTTGAAATAAACGTTGCAGATGCTAAGATATCCGTTGCAGATGTGTTGAAGAAACCGTTACAACTGAAGATAAACGTTGCAAATACGAAGATATCCGTTGCAAATGGATGAAGAAACCGTGGCTAAGAGGTTAAAGAAACCGTTGTCCTAGCCTCTGTTCTTCGTGTTCTTCAACAGCAGCAAACAGATTTTTTCTGAGTTGATTTCTAGTGCATCTGGCCTCTGCCATCCCCTCACACAAGTCTTATGATCGACTCCTATTTATACTGTAGCATCTGTAACTCTCCAAATCTCGTGAATATCCTCTCATTAATGAGAATCAAATCTCGGCTCTTATTGCCCTTCCCTATTCTGTTTTTTTCCTTAAACTACTCCTGACAGATATGTAATCAAGTCTCGATGATATTGTTTCCCTAGTTTTCCCTATTGTTAACAAACCAGATAACAACAAGATCAAAAACCAAATCACACAATATTTAATTCCCGAAATAAAACAGGGAGGAATGTATTTCACGTGAAGGTGGTCTTTTCTTTCTATTTTAAGTCTTCCAAATCGTGTATACTCTCCTATAAATTAGGCAAGAGGATAATCTTGCCTTTAAACACTCCAAAATCTTCTTCAAATCTTGCTTTCAACCTATAAAGATGAGAAATATACTTTCTCGCCAAGTTTGCATATTTGAATTTCAAAAGGTGGGTGTTATGAACCAAAGAATGGGTGCCTTTATCAATTCTGGGTGCCTTCATCAATTTAATGGGTGCATTTATAACTTTTCGAGCCAATTTTTCCATAATTATTTATTTCCCAAATATACTTACAAATACATATAATAACACAATTAATACACAATCGAGCACTATCAATATAAAGAATTGAGACAAATCAGACACAAAGATGTGTCTATCATGGTTCTGAAGTTATCAAAAGTGCAAATGGTGAAGGTATGTCTATTACACATAGAGGTTTATCTAGTAAAATTGTTCATGATCATTCTTTTGTCTAAATGATATTCTGTTTGTTCCCCAATCATCACATAACCTGTTGTCCATCTGATGCAGATGAACATGTTATAGCCTATTTGGAGGCTAAAGACCCGAGTGTTGTAATTTAGCTCAAGAGGGGTCCATTTTGATTGGAAACAGACGAACGATCAAGACATGATACGATTTTGTCTCATGGTCTTCAGATTTTAGCCAAATTCCATCGTTTAGGGCTTCAAACAGGCGTTTTTGCTATTTTAGGAAAGTTTTTGTTTTGTTAATAACTTCTTTGTTAGGAGTCCGTTTGGGTCGCCATTTGCGGAAAATAGTTTTATTTTATGAGTATTTTCATTATTTTTGGTCGACCAAAATTTGCCAAAAATAGCAAATTAGGGTTTGAGTCGGTTTAGGTTTTTTTTATTCTTTCTTGACTAGCAGGTTAGGGTTTTTCCCCAAGTCTATAAAAGAGTCCTCCATGTATTTTTTTAAGCAGTTGAATTTGATTAATAAGAATTAATTTCTTAAACTTGTTCAAGTTTAATCGATTATTATTTAAAGTTGGGAAACCGAAATTTAAGTAATTATCGTTGTTCATAGTCGATATTCCTAGGAATATTTGAAGTCTGAACCAAAACATTTCTTTTCTTTCTTTTCTTTATTATCCACTGCATCACCATCTAAAAATTTCCTTCTGATAATAACTGCTTTTTGACTCTTGATTCACATGGTTTTTCTGTGAAGGATCTGACCTCTGAAGACAATCTTCCAAGGTCCATATAGGAATGGTTTATATCCCATCAACTTCTCATCTGATCATGCGACAACTCATGCCTTGTCATCCACAATAATTGATACAACTCTTCTACATAAAAGATTTGGTCATCCTGCTTTTCAAACTTTTTAGAAAATTTGTTATCATATGCAATTAAAAAATGTCTCAAATAAACCATTTACATGTATTGAATGCAAATTATGTAAGAGTCAGAAAATACCATTTCAACTTTCATGTAATTCTGCTCAACAACCTCTGGAGTTGTTGCACATGGACCTCTGGGGTCCTTGTCATGTAGCATATGTATCTGGTTCTTTATACTATGTCAATATAATTGATGATTACACCAAATATTGTTGGATTCTTCCTTTGCAATCTAAATCTGATTTCAAGCATGCTTTTCAATCTTTTGTTACCAGAATTGAAAATTTTATAGCTTTTCCTGTCATTACTATAAGAACTGAGAATGGATGGGAATTCTTAAATACCTTTTTACAATCATTTTGCTCTACAAAGGGTATTACTCATGAATTAACTTGTCTAAACACACCAGAACAAAATGGTGTTGCTGAGGTCAAGCACAAGCATCTGCTAGGAATTACTAGAACTCTTCTACTTCAATCTGGTTTACAAAATTCTTATTGGGTTGAGGCACTTCTTAATACCAACTATCTGATTAACAGATTACAAACTAGAGCTATAAATTTCTTTAATCCTTTTGAAATGCTATTTCACAAAGCAATGGATTATAATTTTCTTAAGGTATTTGGTTGTGCTTGTTTTCCATGGTTAAAACCTTATACAACCAATAAACTATAACCAAGGAGTAAACAATGTATCTTTATTGGCTATAGTCTTTCTAAAAAAGGATACAGATGTATAGAGCCTTTGACTGGGCATTTTTACATTTCTAGACATGTATCTTTTGATGAAAATTATTTTCCACTAAAGAATTCAGTTCATTCTGATTCAATCATTTCTTCTTTTGTAGAACAATCAGTGTCTATTTTTTTCCACATGAATCTTCTCATGTTCATACTTCTTCTCCACATGATGTTGCATCCACTTTTATCACTTTAACTAAGAATGATCATAACATGACCACCAGATGGAAACATGGGATTTAAAAAGCAAAATCTTGTTGTGCCACAAAGTATCCACTGCCACTTTCTTTACATGGTCAGCATGTTACAATTCCTACTTGCATTATTGTTGTTAATAAAGAACAGGTATGGAGAGAGGCTTCTAAAAATGAAGATAATGCTTTACAGCAAGCTGGAACCTGGGCACTTGTTATTCCTCCTGCTGGTCAGAATCTAGTGGGTTTTTAGAGTTAAACACAATGCAGATGGTAGCATAGAAAGATACAAAGCCAGATTAGTGGTTAAGGGGTTTCATCAACAGCAAGGCATTGATTTTGAAGAAACATTTAGTCTTGTTGCTAGACTAACCACTATTAGAGTCATTTTTTCTATAGAAGTGCAGTTTGATTGGCACATACATCAATTGGATATAAGCAATGCTTTTCTTCATGGTGATTTGAAAGAGGAGGTTTACATGACTCAACCACCAGGTTTTGTGGATCCAACAAAGCCAGATCATGTGTGTTTACTACATAAGGCAATCTATGGCCTAAAGCAGGCCCCAAGGGCATGGTATAAAAAGTTAAGTACATCTTTTCTCTCTTTAGGCTTTGTTAACTCTTTAGCTGATCCATCTCTTTTTATTCATCATCTCAACTCTCAAACTACAGTAGCACTTGTTTATGTGGATGATATCCTTCTTACATGATCTTCTTCTACTTTCTTAAAACAAGTCATTTTTCATTTGCAAACTGTTTTTCCTATCAAAGATTTAGGTTCATTGCATTATTTCTTGGGAGTAGAGATTAAAAGAAATTCCAGCACATTATTTCTTTCCCAAACAAAGTATGCAGTGGATCTTCTGCACAAGTTCCACATGGAAGGAGCAAAGCCATGTTCAACTCCTATGGAAGCTTCTGAATCTTTGAGTAAAGATGTTGGTGAGTTACTTGATAATCCAACTGAGTATAAATCCTTGGTGGGGGCTCTACACTATCTCACTTGGACTAGGTCTGAGCTTGCATATGCAGTGAATCTAGTCTTTCAATACATGCAGCAGCCTAGAGTACCTCATCTGATGGCAGCTAAAAGGATTTTCAGATATGTAAAAGGGATTTTGAGTCTTTGTTTATCATTCACAAAAGGACAATCTCTTCTATTAGGGTTTTCAGATGCTGATTGGGCTGGATGTGTTGATGATAGAAGATCAACTGGTGGTTATTATATTTTTCTTGGTTCTAATATCATTGGTCTTCTAAGAAGCAAACCGATGTTGCTCGCTCCAGTGAGGCTGAGTACAGGACACTAGTACATGGTGTTGTTGAAATGATTTGGATCTATTCCTTGCTAAAGGATTTGCATTTCTCTCTCACATGTATCCCTACTCTTGGTTGTGATAATATTAGCTCAATCTCCATAACATCCAATCATGTTCTGCATTCATGCATGAAGCATGTTCACTTGGATTATCATTTCATAAGAGAACTGGTTCAATCCAAGGCTGTTGTTGTCTACTATGTGAACATTGTTGATCAACTTGTTGATGTTTTCACAAAGGCTTTACATGGACCAAGATTCACTATGTTGTGTTCCAAACTCAAGGTTCTCCCTACTCCCAAGAGCTTGAGGGGGGATATTGACATCAACAATATTATACAGAGAAGTGGTGAATGTTAAGGAATGATGCGGTGCAGGTTTAGTTTAGTTTTACATTCTGTTTAATCCATACATGTGTTTTGTATGTGGTTTTTGTAATTAGTATGTTTGTTAATTACAATATGAATAGGGGTATGTAATAATGACTTTGTAAGTTTAGTGAGACTCTCCCTCTGTTGAAAAACATAAGAATACTTCGTTCATTTTACAATGTTATGAGAAATACCCATCAAAGACTGCTGCTAAATGAATAAAGTAGTTCTTTAGAGATCATGATGCATTTTTCGTACTCAGCAGCAAAATGGTCTAATTAAGATTCCTAATTTGAACAGCGAACACATCAGATCATCATCAGCTATTTAATCAAGATTCTAAATAAAACTGTGGTTCTGTACATCTCATCAACCGACACTGCAAAAAGCAATCCCCCTCCACATAACCATGTCGCGTGGTCTATCATTTTGTATCTAAAATGTTTAGAGAAATGCTAAATTAATCGAAAATCCCTAAAAGAAGATTCAAGGGTTACAATATTTTAACCGTGGTCTATTCAGTCTCAATATTAACGGTTGTCCCAAAAAATTTCATACCGAAATTACTAGTATCATCATCCAATAATTTTGCTACCATACTACAGTCGCAATAAAAAAAAATATCCCTAAGAGGTTCAGGAGCTCCCTCGTGCGATTTTTTGCAGTAAGCAGGACTGATAAGTGTAACAATTAAAATTCAATTTATTTATTGTGTAAATCCTAATAGCTTATGAACTACATAGGATTAATCTGACAATTTCAGTTTTGGAAATTGATCATTCCGTACTTAAGATTACCATCATGATAGTCTGAACGAATGTCTGATAGCCTCGACACATACAATAGCCAACAATACATACAGACTCTTAGCAGTGGTAGCTGCCTAGCTAGTCGTTTTACCCTTTTACTTTCCAGGGGAAAAAAGAAAAAGAAACAACAGAAACTTCAAATGAAATTATTGCAGTTATGGGTGAATCTTGAAGAAAATACTTTTTTTTTGTTTGCTTGAATGGACCATCTATCTCTCTGCGCATATGAGTTCGCAGAAACTTCAAATACATATATATCCGAATATGAAGTTAAACCACTGCTGGGAGCCTGTTCCATTTCCATACTGATACTGCAATAATCTTACCTATCAGGACCACTACTTCTGCTTGCTGGTGTTTCTTTGTATCTGAGTGTATTAATCTCGAGATTCACCAAGAACTGTAATGTTATACATCAACCAAAAACAATCTTGTCTCTTTCAAGATGTTATTGGATTAGGTGGTAGCAGTAGACCAGTAATAGAGACTACTGAGAAACTTGATCAGTCATTTTCTCACCAGAAACCAAAGACCCTAACTAAAATATAATTGTAATTATTGTGATCCATGAGGGTGTAAAAGGAAATTATTTAAAGGTATAGAATTTTGCTGAGAAAAGAGATCAAGGGACCAGACAAAAATCTATGGAAAATTACACCTCGTGTTCTTCCTCCTCCTTTGTCAGTCAAAACAGTTTTTTTCTTTTTAACTTTAATGTTTGACTAGTCAACTGATTTTCTTTTTCACACTAACCAAGTTGAAGTGATGATTAGTGAGAGTACTTCACTGCCCTCCCAGTATAATAACATGAGTTCAAGTTTGTTGGGTATTGTATTGTGGTCAAGTGATCAAGTTCCTGCAATGATCAACTGTTAACCATTAATATGGATCTGCAGTTTATGATCTAAACTGGAAAGGAAAATGGACTAATTCACTCAATTATTACTCAGGTCGGGATCATTCCTACGATTCCAAGTGTTGATAAAGTGTAAACAGATTCATGGATGCTAGTCTAGTCTAGTGTGGTCCCAAAATGCCTACGGTATCAAATTTTCTAAGCAACATCTTTTCTTCTTTTTTTTTCCTTTTCTTGTATAAGAATATGCAGGAGGGGAACCCTTAGAGCAACTGCAGTGGACGATCAGACCAAAGAGTAAACACCAGAAATGGTCTTTGGTCCGATTTTGTGAGCCGCAACGGACGAGTAAATGTAGTATTTGGTCCAAAAAGTGAACAGTATTCGATCGTGTTTAGTCAAGAAAATGGTCCAAAACAGATATAGTCTGACGCCAATGTAAAACAACGTTTTGGGAAAACGTCATTATACGAGGACGTTTAAAAAAACAAACGTCATTACTGAAAAACGTCTACCAAAACGTTTATTAATGAACAGCGTTTTTGAAACGTTGTAATAAAAGAGCGTTTTTGAACCGTTCTTTTTAAAACGTCGTATTGAAACAGCGTTTCTGAAGTGGTTGTTCTTGAAACGTTGTACTAAAACAGCGTTTTTGAAACGTCGTATTAAACGTTTATTAAGAACAGCGTTTTTGAAACGTCGTATTAAAACAGCGTTTTCAAAAGTAACGGTCCTCTGCACCAACGTTTAGTCTATCAAACGTTGCTATATGTGGGCGTTTTTTTTTGAAATGCTGTTTTAGAAGAGCGTTTGAGTTTTGACGCTACTTTACTAAGACGTTTATCTATGTTTTATATCAAAACGCTTCAGTATGGTAACGTTTAGGTAACGCTTTAGTAAAGTGACGTTTTGAATATATAACGCTTCACTACAGCAACGTATATTATAAACGCTAACCTAAATGAACGTCAAAAACGTAACGCTTGTACAGTTAAACGTCTGTGTAATATACGTTACTTTAGTACAGCGTTTGATAATTAACGCTTATTTACAACAGCGTAATATCATATTTACTCATGTTCTCGTTGCGTTTTTTTTTTTAAACGACCAAACAGATTTGGTATTTGGTCGATGGTCTGGTCCAACCGCTGCAGTTGCTCTTACGGAGAGAATACAGTCAAACAACATTACAAGGATTATATATTAGTCTCTTTAAAAATGGTTAGATTTTATGAAATTATGGGGAAGTAAAATCTTACTAGGGGTGAAACTTTGTAAAAATGGAATTAAAAACCGCTCTTTAGAATTTTAGGTTTGGAAACTAGTTGGACTGGATGTACAATTGCATGCTCATGCTTGCAGTTGGCTCCGATCCTAAACAGTAACACACAGAGATAACAAGAGAAAATAAACCAACTTCAAAACCAATCCAACCAATAGTCTGTGATTCCAGCAGTGAAACACACCTATTAGTTCAACCATTTCAATTTTTTCCTTGTAAGAATTAGATGATATTGATTTGAAGAACTAGTCTCTTCTAAACCAAATAACAATCCTGCACAAGTCAACAAAGACTAGCCAGAGAGAAACTGAAACCTCAAACAGGAGTCGGAAAAAACCTAGATCCAGCATAAAGCAGATTTAGACCCAAAACCTAAAAAAATTTGTGGGAAACAAGTAAACAAAGGAGATGAAGCAAAATGCACATGAAGGTAGGTTGAGATTCTCCTGTTCAGATCTTTTCCAAAGAAGATAATATGAGCAGGGGAGGCTCAAGCGACTTGGATTTTGGAGTTTTCGTTGAGTTTTTAGAGAAAAAGGGTTTGAGCTTTCTTATATTTTTTATTTTATTTTATTTGAGAGAGGGAGGGTTTGAGCCTTCCTGTTGTATAATATAAAATTATTTACTTTTTTTTATAATGTCATGGAAAAGTAAATTATCGTATGACATCACAGAAATCATATATCATCTAATTTTATCTTCTACCAAGCTTGGGAACATCTAAATTACGTATATTCTTTATTTGGTTTTTAGAGAAGTGATTTCTTTTTCTTTTCTTTTTTAAAGCAAACTAAAATTCATTAAAACATTTCAACCTTTAAAAGACTAGACGGCCATTGATGGGGGGTCAAAATCATGTCATAATTATTTTTCTTGACCCAGGCGGCTAAGCGAAGAGCTCACATATTACAATCTTTAGAAGTGAGATTACATCTAAAGTACCGAATACACGAAATATAAAATTGTACATCTTTCTATCGACCATCTGAGATGGTAATTTCATCAAAATCTTGTTAATGCATGAGTATCACTCTCAGTTGTGCATGTGTAAGTTTTGGGTCCACACTCCACATCCATAGATTTTACAAAACAATCCTTAATCCGTACAGTTCTCCTAATTCTGCATAGTAAACATCAAAAATATAAATTATAAGTTTTGGGTCCAAATTAATGTTTATTTTTTATACGGACAGGTCAGGTCGGGCCTGACAAACCATTATCTTATAAATATTAAATTTTAAAATTTCAAATACGGTTATCAAATATATTTTTTTGTGTTGTATTTTTCTTTCCAAGAATAACGTATTATGAGTGATATTATTTTATATTTAAATTTAATATCATGGTGTATTTCTTATTTTCGCTTTATACCAAATAAAATTAATTAGGATATAGAAAAACTTTTAAAAACAGAAAATATATTATCATAAACATTTTGAAGAGATTAATTATAAATAAGTACAATTATAATTTATTTTTTTAAATTCATAATTATAAAACCATAATTTATAAGTCATATCTAAAAATTACTAAATGATTTTGGTTATAAGCTTTGAACGGGCAAATCAGACAGGAATAATTATATGCTTTCAGATGGGTACTAGGTCGGGCGATAAAATTAAAGCAAAGTCTGCACCCGGCCAATAAAATGATACAAGCCAGGCCAAGCTGGCCAGTGACGGGCTCTGAGTGCCCATAGATGTATTCGTGCTCGTGAAAAACAGACAAGGACAAGCCGAGCCTGAGCTTTTCGGGCAACAATTATACTCATAAACCGAGAAGAGAGTCAGAATACTCTGCAAGTCTCCAAACATTTCCAGCAAGCATACGAAGATTAATTAATTCAGCTTTTCTAAAACCAATACAACATTCATCTTTAGGCTTATACATGATATTGAAGGATCCTACGAATGTCATAGATATTGTCTCCACTTTCACCACCTTTGGCCACGGGTTTGTCTAAAAGGCCTCGGTACTATGTTATGAGATTCTATAACTTATTAGCCTCCACCTAGAACTTCACTTATTCCATGTGGGACTAATCCTATTGGTTTTTGTCGATCCAAATCCCTAACAATCCCACCTTGGCAAGATCCAGAGTCATCTCACCAACCATCATCATACAATCACCCGTTATACATGCAAAATCTTGAGGTACACCTTGCTCTTTTATGTTCATAAACTCCACATTGATTGGCACCATTCCAGGTGTATTGCATGCCAACTCAATTGAACCGTACACGATCAATGTCCATATGCTACCGTCAAACTTAGTCACAGTCCTATATGCGCCCTTGAACCTTTGCATGCCTAAGATGAGTTTAGCTTAAGATCTAACCTCATCTTCAAGATTGCTCAACCTGAGTTAGAGAGGATGCGATGCAACTCCACCATGAGCCCTAGCTCCATCTTGGCTTGCCTTGCTCCACCTGAGTTAATGTTCCGCTCCACTTAAGGCGTTAACTCCATCTTGCGCACCACATCCGTTAGGGTTGACATGCATCCATAACCACTCGATCTCTTAGTAGCCCTAGCTTTGATATCAATTGAAGGATCCTACGAACGCTATACATAGTACCGATATTGTCCCCATTTTCACCACCTTTGGCCATAGGTGTAGGGTTTTCATCTAAAAAGTTTTGGTATTATGTTAAGAGATTCCAAAATCTATTAACCTCCACCTAGAATTGCGCTTATTCCATGTGGGACTAATCATATTGGTTTTGATCGAGCCAAATCCCTAACCTCATATTAAATTATTTTAGAAAATAGACACTCAATAAATTAAATTCTATTTTATTATTCTAATGAGTTGTATCTAAAGATCAGTGCACAGCAGCAGCACCTGGACATCCACTAATTATGAATTACATAATTATGTTAACTTCAATCCACAGATTTCATCAAACAAATTGGTAAAAATACATAATTATGTATCACGAAAGACCATTATTCAAAAAAAAATCACTAGGAAACTACTACGATAAGGTAAAAGATAGAACCCTATTATTAGGGATGTACACTTTTGCTTTTGAGGGCCGAAGTGGATTAAAACGTCCAAAATAGGGATAAGGGGTGACTCAATAGCTATCACGAACCTTAACTTTTCCGCCTCCGGCACGGTGCGCTAGGCATACCAGAACTCCCCGATGCGCGGCTTGAAAACAGTAACCGGACCTTAAAGCTTAACTTCTCGCTGGCAAATGTAGGTATATTTGTCTTCCGAATATGCATGAGTCTCGAACGCTCTGATGATTTGTACCTTGTGGCTTACCAGGAAAATACAGGTTGATTTGCCTTTCCAGGCATGCTTTGCAAGCATGATACTCAAAACATAGTTTCCATACTACTCCAACTCACCCTTGTTCTGCAAAGGGTACTGATAAGTGCATAATTCACATGTTTTTAATGTCAAATCTATACTAGTTTTAGCTATAATTCTTGTATTTTATCTTGTTATTACTTTGTTTTCTATTTTATTTGTATCTTTAGGAGAATCATCTGAAATCAATAGAAATTGTGTTAAAGAGAGCTAAGAAGAGGAAAGGAGTTCATTCCGGCATGAAAAGGATAGGCCAAAGGATAGAAACACAACTTTGAAACAAGAGTTCCAGGGAGATTTACGGTTGGGAAAGTACCTCAAAACCCAACTGTAAAAGAAGTCGATTTTGAAGAACAAGTTCCATGAAGATTTACAGTTGGGTCTAAACACTCAAACCCAACCGTAAAATTAGATGAAGAGATTTGAAGATTTTTTCATTTGTATCTTGTAGATAATTTAAAGACGAAGCCAACCAAAAAAGAATGAGGTCAATCGGACATCGTATGAGGGAGTTATGATCAAAACGGTGAAATACAAAAAAATGTCCAGGAAGAATTATGGTTGGGTTTCTTGGACTCGGACCCAACCGTAAATCTGGGAATTTTGGGTGAGATTTTGGGTCAGAAAATTGTTTGGGTTAGTTGGCTCGAACCCAACCGTAACTAGGGTAGTTTGGCACGTGTGTAGGCTTCTAAAACAAGGAAAACACGGTCCCGAAAGGAGTCTAAACCTAGATTTCGTGGATACTATATAAAGAAACTCCCAAGGAATTAAGAAGACATATTTTTACAACTTTTACACAAATTTGCAAGCTTTGGAGGAGATCAACAACACCAAAAGAGGAGAAAGCTAGGGTTTCGAAGCGGTTCCATTATCTTAAAGATTTCTATCTATTTTCTTATATGAATGTCATGGATGCTTCTACATCCATGAGTAGCTAAACACTTAAGTGATTGAGGATGAATTTTAAGTTTTAATACATGACTCAATTTAGCATATAAATCTATTTTTCCAATTATCACATAATTATCGATTGTTTTAACTAATATGAATGTTTATGCTTGATTGATAGATTGTCTAGGTGGCCAACTATTTCAATTTGTTAATTAATCTAAAGCTAATAGAGAGTTGTGAGATACGTGTAATAGTCGAACACCTCCTATATAAGTAGAAAACGCAAGACCTTACAGAGGGATTCTGTGGAGCAATTGCGTGTAGAAACAACACTAGTAAGCAGACCGAGCTTATGTGTTTGATGCTAGGATCAACCTAAATTCACAAGACCTAAAACATTCGATTGAGTTACACCTTGAGAGCTTATTCTGGGTGGCTCATGCGAATAGAATCTGGTAGTCGAGCGCTTCCATATCCAGTGATACAAAGAATGGGATAACAGAGCTTATTGTTGTTCTACGGTTGGTGATAATTGGTGATTAACAATGAATAAATGAGTATACTAATTTGATGAATGTTTAGTAACGAAGAAGGATTCCTCGATCATATCTCTCTCCATTTCTTACAACTTAATCTTTTAATTGTTTTCTTGTTTACCTTTTTTTTTTAAACAAAAAAAAAACCCTCATTTGTGACATCTGACAAATTAAACACATCGCTCCTCGTGAGACGAACTTGACTTCCATTATATTATTCTTTAATTGAGTGGAAATAAGATCACTAATTTGATTGCACCTACGACATGCATCAGGTACAAGACCATTAAAGCCAATGGTGACTGCTTTTGGAAAGCATCGTATAATTACGAGCATTTTCCAGGCCTAACTCATGCCTAGGACTAGAACCTAGGCCATTTCAAGCCTATTTTTCGCTTCATCAACTCTGCTTCGACCATGCGCTGGAGCCTGCACTGATCTTGCTCTTGCCAAGGGTGCAACATCCAGGCACATACCATTCCATGCCGTAAAAGTTGATAGGAAGTATGAATAATTTATCGAATGGAATTGCAACTACCTCATGGAGTGTGGCAAAAATCATATGTTGACTTGGCATTGCCGAGCCAGATGATATGAGTTACCATAATATCGCAATCACCTCTAAATTAGATGATATGAGCGATAAGGTGTTGCACCTCAACGCATTGCATTGCGGCTGCCTACGTACCCATCCCGTACCTTGAAGGGATCAAGCATGACCGTAGTTTGTCCATATGGAGACAAGCAACTTAAGCCTATTAAGGCAAAGCCAACATCGATTCCAACTTCGTCGCAAGGCCAAAGTCCAAGCTAAGCCTAGTCCGCATAGGCCAAGGAACTTTAGCAAAGTATACACAGGCTTGTGCATAACTATCGCTACTTAGCATGCATAATGCATTCTCAAGTACGCAACATGGATGAATGCTGCTTTCACATAATTCAATCTTGCTTTGGTAAGCTACAAGCATATTGATGCTTAAGCATCAAATTTGCACCAACGTATAGGCCACACCACATATATGTGCATTATCGCTCATACACATTCAACCAAAACTCCCTCCCTATATATGTCTTAATCGTATTTCCAATTATTTTGAATAAAAGGGTAAGAGACATCCATCGTCTGCACTTTTTAGTAGTGCATACTCAGGTACACATCACGGATAAGTGAAGCTTCCTCGAGTACGCTTCATCGATTTCCAACCAACGACTCCTCCCAATATATGTTTTATTACCATTTCTATAAGTAAAGATAAGGAGGGTTAGGGGCATTCATCGACTACACTTTTTAGTGATGCATACTCGGGTATGCATCACAGAACAATAGTGCCTCAGCACTATGATGTGCTTTCGGGTATGCGTTAAGGCCATTTGTGTCTTTCCTGGGTATGGGTCATTTTTGACTTGTGATACATTCTCGAATATGCATCACGCATAATAGTGCCTTAGCACTACAATTCAAGACCAATGCATCCACACCCTGATGCATTCCTAAGTAAGCTTTATAAGTTTAGGATGAAGCTTCATCCCATGTCATGACGCGTCCCTGAGTAAGCTTCATGCAAAAATTATGGGTGTTACAATAGCCATGTCAAAGGTAAAAAATACCCTCCCTCAATAACTACCTTAAGTCTAATATAAAAACTAAAAAAACCTAAATCTAATTAATCATTAAATTTACTCTCCTCCTATTCTCCTCATCTTCAGCCGTAAGTACTCATCTTCATCTTCTCCATTTCATCTTTTCTATTTTCACTTTTCACACGACGATTAATCGTTGATTCTAAATTCTACTAATCCACCAGAAATGGCTCGTTTAAAGTATGAATCGAAAAATCCACAATTTTTCTATGAGTTTGACAACTTAATTAGGTTATATTTGTTAAAATTAGGGTTCAAAATTTCAGTTTCGTAACTGCCTACAGCTAGGAAATCATCATTTCCTAGCCGTAAATATAGATATATGGCTGGAAAAAGATGAACTCCCAGTCGTAAAATTGAATTTTTCCCACTTACGGCTGGGAATGTATGAACTCCCAGCCGTAAATACTGTAAGTGTTTTCATTACGGTTAGAAAATTAAACATTTCTAATCGTAAACAATATAGTTACGCCCTAGGAATTTTTTTGAAAACTCAGCCGTAACTTTAGTTTCCTAGCCGTAAGTGACCCTGAGTTTGGGTTTAATTTTTTTATTAAGTTTACGGCTAGGTCGATGTTTGGAAAAGTCAACCGTAGAATAACATTACCCAGCCGTAAATTGGATTTCCTAGCCGTAACTTATTCCTACGGTTGGCTTTAACACCAAACCCAACCGTAGACAGAACAACTATTTATCTTACAGCTGGGTTTACTACTAAAGACAACCGTAAATCACTTCTACGGCTGGGTCGATGCTTAAAGACCTAACCGTATAAAATGTTTTACGGCTAGGAGTTCATCTTTACCCACCTGTATCCTTAATTTACGGCTGGGAGTTCATATTTTCCCAGCCGTAAATATAATTTGATTTTGATTTTGATTTTCAAACCATAAATTTAAATCATATTAGTAATCTAATCAATCACTAATCTTATTAAATTTCCTAATTAATTTTATTAGCACTAATTAATCTAGGGCAGTCTAGGTATTAAATTAAGTAAAATATTAAGATGAGTTTTTTTTTTTTTTAGAGACGAGGGCCTTCAACAAGGCTAATAATCAGCCTCAACATTGGTTTGAGCCAAATAGGAGGAACTGACCAATAGATAACACCACAGTTTACTTTTACTTACTGGGCTAATGCATGAGCTACAAAATTACAAATCCGGGGCTGGAAAGAAAATTTGCAAACATCAAGAAGAGAAGCAAAATATTTGATATCCTTGAAGATTGCATATGTTTTTGAGTTCCCATCAAAAATTCCAAGCGTAAACTGATCCATCAGACAGTTGGCATCACTCTCAATTATTAGGTGGAAAATCTTCAGCTCAACAACTTTCTTGAGAGTTTCCTAAACATCACGAGCTTCAGATTCTTCATCCGAACCCATATCAAAGGAAAGAGTGGCACAAAAGGAAACTTTTTTGTCTGGGTTTCTCATCACAAAACCTACAGTATTTTCCAAAGTTAAGTCGTCAAATACACCATCAGTATTGCATTTAATCCATCTAACTGCTAGGGGCATCCACGAATTAAGACTAAGGATAACAATATTGGTTTGGGCTTGTATAAATGGGGTTCTAACTATAATCATGGCTTTAGCTCTACTGATAAAAGATTGATGAGAATCTTTTTTTGAATTGAATATGAGATTATTTATGATCCAAATAGACCAAAGAATAGTAACAAAGAGACCAATGAATAGTAACAAAGAGACCTTGGTAATCACCAGGAAGTCTAGTAGCATGATCAATCAACCAAAAAAAGAGCCAATAAGTCAAGGATTTATCCAAGAAAAGAGCAGTATTCATACAAAGATTAGACAGAAACCAAACACGACTAGCATAAGGACACAACACTAAAGCATGCATAATAGACTCCTGACCAGCATCACACCTAGGGAAACAAATAGAAAGCATAGGCATGCGAGTGTGAAGAACATATCTAGCAGGGAGAGCATTTTTAGCTGGTTTCCAGATAAATAATTAAACTCTGTGAGGGATCTTTAATTTCCAAATACTTTTCCAAAGATTACTACATGGGGAAGGTCTAGACCCCCTGAGTCCCAGGCAGATTTAGAAGAAAATCTACCAGTCTTCGAAAGTTCCAATCCCTCCTATCAGGAGTGAAACATTGGCTTAAGGGGATTGTGACAATCTTCTTAACAGAAGCATTATCAAAATGGGTATTGAGTCTACAAACATTCCAAGTTCTAGACTCCTGATTTTAAATGAAATAAGAAACTTTAATATTTGGGTCAGGAGGAGTCCGGGGATTAGGGGTAGCAAAACCCAAATTTTGTATCCACTTATCACATGACCAAGGATTAATAAACTTACTATC
The DNA here is from genome assembly GCA_023531435.1 of Papaver californicum. Classification (NCBI taxonomy): domain Eukaryota; kingdom Viridiplantae; phylum Streptophyta; class Magnoliopsida; order Ranunculales; family Papaveraceae; genus Papaver; species Papaver californicum. Next base: position 1,601,925 of record JAJJMC010022854.1, read on the forward strand.
CCCTAAAATCCAAGAAATTAAAGGTTTGATAAGTTCTTTGATGGTGTAGAGGCATTTCCAAGTCCAAGAACAATTACCAAGGGATTTAGCATTCAAAAAGTCAGTCCTAGGGAAAACCTAGCTTTCAGAAAAACAACAAGTAAACAATCAGGGTTTTCAATTAATTTCAAGGCATTTCTAGCTATCATGGAAAGATTATTTAACTCATCTTTCCTAAGACCAAGACCTCCTACGGACTTGGGAGAGCATAAACTATCCTAACCTAGGAGGTGCAACTTTTTATTCTTAGGATCTAAAGTTTCCCCCCACTAAAACTTGCAAATTTGGGAGTCCATTTTTTACAGAGATATTTAGGAATTAAGAAAAATCCCATTTGATAAAGAGGGATGGCCTGACCAACATGCTTAACAAGAGTAGTTCTAGCTGCCTGAGAGAGAAGTTTATGAAATCAAGAAAAAATTATGGCATCCGCTAACTGGAGGATGCTCATAGAAGTTTGAATTTTAGATGGTTGAAAAGCAATAAGGGTACCCCAGATATGCTCAGAATGTCAGAAAATTGGCATATTAAAGATTCTGGGATTTTTTTTACTAAACAAAATACCAGACTTATCAAAGTTGATTTCCTGACCAAAGGCAAGACAATATTTGTGAAGATAGTCTTTAATGGTATGAAAATCTTTCGCATTAGCTTTAGAAAACATGAGAGAGTCATCAGCAAATAAAAGTTGAATAATGTTGGGAGCATTTTTACAAATCTTGATTCCTCAAGACCCTTTATGATAAGAGAGTCTATGTAAGCAAACAAGGCCTTAGAACAAATTTTGTAAAGATAGGGAGATAAAGGGTCCCCTTGTCTTAGGCCTCTCCCAGGCTTAATAAGACCAGAAGAACATAGTATGAGACAGTAGACAGACATTGGCCAATTAACTTGATCTAGTGATCATTGGGACCTATTTTAGTTAAAACCTTTTCAATAAAGGATAACTCCAACTTGTCATAGGCCTTAGACATGTCAAGTTTAATGGCTGCTATTCCTTCTTTATCTTTATGGTGATTAACTGAAAACTACCTCATGGGAAAGCAGAATATTGTCATAAATACTTCTTTTGGGGACAAAAGCACTTTGATTTTGAGAAATGATGGAATCCATGAAAGGTTTAAGTCTGTTGGCAAGAGTTCGAGACAAGATTTTATAGATGAAATTGCATAAACCAATTGGTCTATATTGCGAGACCAATTCAACAAGAGGGACTTTGTGAGATCAAGGGAATATTAGTGTGATTGAAGGATTTAGCAATGTGGCTTGTTCTAAAACAGGTTTGAGTCATCTCAATGACAGCTTCAACCACTATATCCCAATATTTTTGGTAGAAAAGACCAGTGGAACCATCAGGCCTTGGAGATTTCTAACCAGCCATTTGAAAAACAACATGTTTAATCTCATCAGCAGTCAACTGAGAATTGAGATGATGATTGTCTTCTAAAGAAAACTTGATTGGAAGGTTTAGGAGAATTTCTTCTTGGAATTGCTGAGGTTGGGAAGAGTAAAGATTTTTAAAGTAGTTTTCAAAAGATCTACTGATACTTTCTCTATCAGTTAGAGTGGTACCAGAGGAGTATTTGATCCAACTTAACAACATGAGCTCACAAAATCAAACCGAGTGAGATATTCCCGAAGTTATAAATAACATCAAATCTTGTTAAAAGAATCAGCGAGAAGATATTCTCATATTGAGATAAGGAAACAACGAGTTGTCCTGGTCGAGAATCACTTGAAAGGGGAAAGAAAATAGCGAGAAAAGATTTTCCCGATATTATTCTCTTTTAACGAGAATTTTGTGAAAGTTAAAGGAGAAGATTGGGAGGTGTTATGAGTATATAAAGGAGTGTCGAGGGTCACAGAGGGGATATAGAGTTTGAGGGGAGATCTCAGGAGGCGAAGAGAAGGAAGAGAAATCAATCCAAAGAATTTTTCTCTGCTGCTGCTGAAGAACACGAAGAACAGAGGCTACGACAACGGTTTCTTCAACCTCTCAGCCACGGTTTCTTCATCCATTTGCAACGGATAGCTTCGTTTTTGCAATATTATCTTCAGCTGCAACGTTTTCTTCAACCCATCCGCAACGGATATCTTATCATCTGTAACATTTATCTTCAGCCTTGCTTTGTAACAGTGAGTCTATAACGCTTATAAACGTTGCAAACTCAATGTTTTCTTTATTTTTCTCCTTCTTTATCATTTGTAAACACTTTGAGCCATGAACCATTATTTTGAGCAAGCGATTAATACGAGGAGCTAAACCCCTTTGCTGAAGCGACGGAGGAAGCCATTGTTCCAAGAAAAGTAGTATATTTTTATTTTAATCGATTTTTACAATTTCTTTTATGATTATTTGCTTTGATAAAAAATTGATTTAAGGATTTTTGTTAAACAATTGTGATTTTTTTTGATAGAGCATGCTTAGCCTAGGGTTTCTGATGTTCTATACTTTCATTTTATAATTGTTATTTTGAAGATCTACCTTTGCAACATATTACAATCACTTTAAATGTAAAGAATTGTATGAATATTGATTAGACTGAATCACTTTAATTGGTTAATGGTGGAATCCTGAGTCTCAGTGCTTCTTTAATCTTGATACCAATTTTGTTTTGAGTTTTCTAGTTTAATTATTAGAGTTTGAATCTAAAATTAATCTTCATAAGTTCGAGAGTTTGAAACCCATTCTTACCACATCTACAATCTATATCATATCTCTACAAGTAGGATCTTCAATCCACATGGCCATAAAATGGAAAGGTTTGGGCATGCAAACATTATGAAAGTTAAATCCTATATGCATGGGGAAAAGATCAGAAGAATTTCTAGGCATGTTATTCACACAAAATTTGTGAAATAAATATTCAACAACCGAGTTAATGAGACTTCAATCAAGTCTTTCAAGAATAAGATCAGGACCAGACTGCATACTAGACCAAGTAAACCTAGGGCCTGAAAAACCAAGATCATGCAGATCAAAGATATTACAAAAGTTTCTTAGGAAAAGAAAATCATCATTAGAGACCTCTAGATCACCACATTTATCCTTCGGGCCCAAAAAGGCATTAAAATCTCCTACCACAAATAAAGGTTCAGCAAAAGGAGAAGTAGCTAAACTACATTGATTATCCCAAAAGGAGTTTTTGAGATTACTATTTGGTTCTCCATAGATGAAATGAATATGGCAGGTTTTAGAGTGAATAATGTCCCTAGTTGTAATATAGATGCCCCTAGAGGTGGATAAAATTATACTAAGATTGATTTCCCTTTTACAATCCTACCCCCACTTCTTCCAACACAAGGCACATTAAAATCACATGGGAAGCCCATATTCTTCAACTTTCCTAGCAGCATTATCCTTTTGCATTTTAGTTTCAGAAAGAAAGACGATGTCTGGGTTAATATTTCTAAGTAAAATATGAAGCTCCTTATTGGCAGTTTTTTTTCCCAAATCCTCTCACATTCCAAACCAACATATTGACATTATTAGCAGAAAATACAATAGACAAAGCAGGTGCATTAACATTGGAATTTCTCATAGGGATAGGAGAAGAATGATTTACCTGATTAGTAGAATCAGAGCTACCATTAGGCTTAGTGCTATCAGAATCACCACTTTGGAGAGAATTTTGAGTACCCTGCAAGTCCTGATTAGTATCCCCCGAGGAGATTGATTGCGATCACCACTGTTAGCAGACGAGTAGCTAGTAGCCTCATTGAAGCTGCCATAAGGATTATTCAGGATTTGAGAAGAGATTGAGGTATTTCTTGGATTGATGGGCGGGAGATTACCTAAATTGGTAATATGAGGGCATAGGTTGTTGTAATCTGGTTCAATGGTATCATAGTATTCAGGGGGAACCACTATAATGCTTGCCAGGGAAGGTTTAAAAGCTCTGCTGCGTTTTCTTAGCTCCACTTTAGGATTAATTTTGCGTTTAAGGTTAGAAAGGGCATCATGTTCAGAAGCAAGAGATACAATTTCTTCTCTTGATAAAGTTGGTAACTGAGTTATACTTGATGAGGTTTTAAAACTCTTAAACCTCCTAGCTGAGTTAGAAGTACGAATCAGACCCAATTTGCCCGATCCAGAAGCAAAAGATAGAGATTTACCCCTACCAACTGGAGGTTCTACTTGTTGGTTCAGTGGACATTGAACAGAGGGACTATCAATGACATTACTCGGAGAATGATGGACTTGAACTGGGCCAACATCGAAAATCTTCAAGGGACCAGGTTTTGAGATGAAATGGCCCATGTTGATTTGCATCATGAGGCTTTCTTCTTCACTCGAATGTTGATGTTGGGCAGATGCTGCAGTTTTGCATTTGTTTAGATCATGCTGGATAATTCGTTCCTCTTGAGTCTCCATTACAACATCATTTCTTTGAACTGTCAGGTTAACATGAGCTGGGGTAGAAGCAGAATCAGGTGAGATGACTTGAGATTGAGGCGACATCAATCGAGAAACTTTTAACAGAGTATATGTAGAATTATAAGAATGACTGTCTTCACCTTGATGAACTCTTAGATTATCTTTTACCCTAGGTCATTAGCATCTTTATGATCAATGATACATCAGAAGAAACAAAAATGCCTGTGGACCATGAAGTATATGCATTCAATTAGGAATGGTTGAATCCCCCCCCCCCCCCACCCCCCCATTGATGAGAGGAATCCCCGTAGGTAGAGGTTTCTGAACTGAGATTCTGACACAGATCTTAACATTCTTTTTCAGTGGATTGTTTCCATACGGATCCTTGGCTTCAATGAGTTCACCTAATTTTAGAGTAAGCAGTTTGAGATCAGCAAACTCAGTGCATTCATTTGGAATATTGCATATAATAATCCACATGAATTCATCAAAAAAATTGATATTTGAATTTGACGGCCATCCAAAAGAAGGAACAGTTCTTAGAACTATCGTATAATCACAGGCGAACCAGGGACGTTGAGAATCAACCCTATCATAATCTCTTTCATTCAAGAATCTAATGAGCACCTTTTTTCGCAAACCACTAAAAGTAGTAACTTTAGGGGTTTGAGTAAGAGGCCACTGAGAGCATATGTAGCTTCTGATAAAAGCCGTAGAAACGAGAGTTTTACTGCATATGTGACCAACCATACACCATTTCCATTTGTTATCGTTTTCAGCTAAAACCACTGTTTTATCTATGAAGACCGGTTCAGTGAGAGTTTAAGGTAGGTTTGTAGGGAGAGTGAGCTTTTCATCCATTTGGAAATAAAAGACTTTGAATATCTTCTTCAGTAGAGACAGTTTTGAGAGGAGATTGTTGTTGTTCCATCTTATAAACAAAGATATGGATTGAGATTATTAGGATGATATTTTTTTGCTGGTTGATTCTTTCAAAATGAGTGGTAAGTATAAGTTTTTTTTTTTGATGCAATAAAATGAAAATGAAAGGGAAGGATTCGGTAGGTATAAGTTTATACATGTGCACTAGAATAAGACAATTCCAATTCTGATAACCACACATGTTATGAAAATGACTTTGCATTCTGGGGTTAATAAAAATACAAAAAATATTCAATTGAAGCCAGTCAACCTTAATAGATGGAATTGTCAGAGAGGAACCTATGTCTTCATTGGAGGAGAATATCCGAATTTGTGCAACAACTACTCTTTTGTAGTTCATGATCTTTGTATGATCTCTCTCATTTTGGAAATACACACCAAATTTTTTTGTTCATATAACAGAGGCTACACCAGGACCCAAAATCAAATAACCAGCTTCTCATAATCCAAGTGGAAATGAAAACACTAAATTGAATGTTTTTTTTTCTATACCATATGAAAAAACTTATAATTAAGCAAACTGCTAAAACTCATTAAGGAACCAAATATTTGGAGAGACTGGTAAGGAGTCGAAAATTTGAGGGAAATTTTTGAACTTGGGTAGGGTTTGAAATGGAGGGTATTGAATAGGTTTTAAAAATGTTGATTGAAAGTCAAGGGCCTTATGTAGGGACATTGAGGTTTGGTAATAGAAATGAGGCGGTAGGGTTTGTTTAGATGGCAACAAACAAGGATAACCAACACACGCCTACTAACAATGTTACCTCCCAACAAGTGTTGTATAATCCAGACCTGCAGTAAATCATAAAAAGTAATTAGTACCCCTAAATTCACCACAAGAGTAGTTGATCTAACCAACTTCAACTTAATGGTAAATTTGAAAAGATTTAATTTAGATGGAATGTATAGAGTAGGATTATGAAAATATGGGTGCTTAGTGTAATGATGATTCTCGAGAATATGAATATGGCTAGAGGTAGTGGTAGTTTTTTGCAAAGAGTAATGGTGTGTCTTGGTACCAGGGATAGAGTGTTGAATAGGCGTGAATTGCCAAGAGATTAGACATTTCACCAAGAGAAATAAATGACCATTAATTGACCTAATTTGGCCTTTAAAATGATGGTTAATTATTTTCCATTCAGAAAAAATTAAACCCGAAATAGCAAAATAAATTAGAAACCAGAGAAAATTAGGAGATAATGGCAAGTTCAAGCAACAATCAACCATCAAAAAATCCTTCTGAGACATATGAGTTTGCAAAAAGAAATGCTTTAAGATTAGAAATTGATGAGTTGAATGATCTGATTGTTGAGTTGCAGAGTGAGTACGTAGGCGTAGCCTAATGACTGAATACGAGAGAGAGCGAGAGAAAAATGCGGAAGAATTTGCTCAGTGGAAGGAAAAACGACTTACAAGGATTTATGAAAATAAATGAAGGGATGAGGCTAGTGGTGATTTTAACTGGAAGAAGTGAAGAAGTGAGACAGAGAGTGATTCCGAGAAATTTGATGGTGGATATGGATACTATGTGGAAGAAATAAGTTCAACTGAAGAGACATCTGAGACCGAGGAAGAGAAGAAAAGAGATGCAGCAATGCAGGAGCATAAGCTTTACAAGAGGTACTTGGAAGCGAAGAAAAACCCACCCATTTTTGCACGTACCATGGCAGAAGGGGAAAATGAGAAGATGAATGAAGATGCTGGGGGTGCACAGGAATCTAAGCCATCTGAGGAAGATGAGGAATAAGGGGGAAGTGATGACGGTGAAGAGTATAGTGATAGAACAAGTTCTGATGGAAATTCTGGAAGTGGTTATGGTTAAGCTGCTTCGTATGGATATGAGTGTACTGCACAATATGAGGAAGAGGACTATGACAGCTGCGATGGGGAGGATGACTGGTGATCACCCCTGTAACATCAAATAAGACATTTTGCAAAAAGTTGGTATAATTTTAAAAATGATTAATAGGTTTATTTTGAAATTGTCCTATTGATGTTTGCTGGTAGTTCTTTTCTTTATGTGAAGGTTCCTGAAGTAGTGTTTTTCTATGTTTATCCGGACGACTTGATATTTTCTCTTGATTGGTTTTGTTTTTGTTGAAAGGGTTTAAGCTGATGGTTGTAAAGGTTTTTTTTATGGTTTGAAAGGGTTATGTTTTCTGCTTGAAACTCTATTTTGGAGTAAAGGGATTTTCTTTAATGTTATTAGTATGGATGATGATCTTGGTAGTAGTAGAATAGAAATTATTGGGATGGGTTTTTGTGATATTGTAATTAAAGGGTTTAAGAACTTGATGTTGAATAGTTTTTTTTGTTAAGATTGTAATGGAAAATGATATTATGAATGATGAAACCACGGTTCTTGATCGATAATTTGATAATGTTCGTCCTACGTTGGTGGATCACATGCAATAAAGTCTTAAACCAATTTAGGATTTGATATACTGTAAGGATGAATTGTTGAAAAAAATGGTAGGTAGTTTTTTTCATAGATGGATATGATATTTCTCTCTGCGGAAGGTAGTTCCCCCTCCGTTCATTCAAGTTGAACTGTGTTGTTGCATATCTCCGTTTTAGATGAGGGGTTTTTAGGTTTGCTTTTTGGTGACCCTATGTTGTCATCTTGTAAACCCTTATGAGCAAAAGTGTGCAGCCCCTATAATAGGATTCAAAAGTTAAACAAATTTTGTTATCATGTCATTTCGCATCAGGTAATTTTAGTAGCGCGTTCATTTATGTACCCCTATAAATACTAACAGTACCCTTCTTAGTTAGTTATATTAGTTATAATTTGGTTAATCTCAAAATCTAAAAATTGTTTGAAATTTTTTATACCCATACCACCTCCCTAAAGTTTGATAAAACTAATTATCTTTCTGATTAAAATGACGAGAAAACAGAAGCAAATGAAAAAGATCGTTGGGAGAAGATATGCCAAGAATCTAAAATTAAACCCATTAAAATAACAAAATAAGCTAGAAATCATAAGAAATAGATTAAAAATCCGTAAAGAGTGATTAATTTTTCATGAAAAGACTTGGCTGAGTTAACTTAGATTAGACCATTAATTTTTTATGACGCTAGTGCCAGACTTGGAAGAAGATTACTCAAACATGAAGAAGATTACTCAAACCAAAAGGAGAGAGGCTTTTCAAGTCACTATAATCTAGTTAAGATTAACATAGAGTTATTATTTAGTAGAAGTAGTATCGAAAATATTAATTACTTATTTTGGTTTTTTTTTCTCTATTGAAGCTCTCTACTTATTACGATAAACATGGCTACTGATGATCATTGTAAAAAACCAGAAAATTGGTCTTGTGAATCCACTTAGCTACTGTTATGGTGAAAAACTAGTTACTGAAATCTAGTAAAAACTGTAAAATAGACTATGTTTCTGTAAGATTGATTGATAATGATTTACATACGTTGATCAAGCACTCTGATATTAGGTTAGTCAACTCAATAATAATTTAGGTATTTTTAGAATAAGGATAGTGCCCAATTGAATCGTGAGAAGTTTTTTTCCAACAAAATATAATGCACAATTTTAATGATGAGATAGTATCGTAAACGAAATATATATATATATATGTAATGAATGAACAAAGATGAGTTTGGATTTCTGTTTCCATCGATTTCCTATGAAGGTAAAGAGATGGCTTTGTATTAGAATTTCTCCGGTGGGATATAAAGATTTATCAATTTTAATAAAGTAGGTAGATAAGTTGTAGAGATACATAAATAAAAGGGTACCGTTAGTGTCTATGAAGATAATAAAGGAACATCTTTTTAGTATTTATTTCATTTTTAGTCTATCCTAATTTTTTTTAGAACTAAAGACTTAGACATTATTTTTGTGTTAGCTGGTTCTCATCACGTTATTTTTAAACAATCGATGGGCTCATTTTTAAATTCAAATAATTTTTTTCCTTATGAGGTATGAAATTTAAATTTGAATGAAATTCCTGCAACATACACACGCTATTTGCACATTTTAGGTAGGCAATCCACTAAACACCCCTTCCCTTCCCTTCTAGATTAGAAATTATTAAAGTGTCTTGTAAAAGAAGAAGCACAGATTGAAAAAGAAAATATTTTTACAATATTAATTTGTTTTCTTCTTAATTTTCTCATGTATATATTCTTTTCAAAGTTAGAAACAAAGATACACAACCAAAATTTCCCTAATAAAAAAATATTAAAAAGACAACATAAAATAGTACTAGTAGTTAGGTTTAGGAGGACAGACAGAGAATATACACATCTTATCAAACACAACCCCTCTCCTCTTCACTCACCTAACTTAAGCAGCTTCAAACCTCACTCTTCAAACTTCAAAAAACTGCAATACCACTCCCCTTCTCTCTCTCCACTGAATGACTCTACTCTACTCTTTCTGTGCATAGATTCAACCAAACCCAGAAAAGAAAAAAATGCGGTTACTTCTTCTTCATCATCATCTTCAGGTTTTGTTTCTCTTCTACATCATCATCAACCAAATTACAGCAAAACAAACCCATTTTCCAGAATTCCAAGCTTTAGTTTCTATTAAAACATCAATTTCAGAAGACCCAGAGAACTCATTATCAAGCTGGAACATATCTACTAAACACTGTACATGGACTGGTGTATCATGTGATTCTACTCACCACAGGGTAATCTCATTAGACATTTCCAACTATAATCTTACTGGGGTTTTATCACCAGACATTGGGTTTCTCACAAACCTTGTTAATCTTACTGTTGCTGGTAACTCATTTTCTGGTCCAATACCAAGAGAAATTTCTCTAATTTCTGGTCTTAAACAGTTGAATCTATCAAACAATATCTTCAATGGGAGTTTTCCTTCTGAGCTTTCTAGTTTACAGTACTTGGAAATACTAGATTTGTATAACAATAACATGACTGGGGTATTACCAGTTGGAGTTTCAGAAATGAAAAATCTCAAACATCTTCATTTTGGTGGCAACTATTTTGAAGGTAAAATCCCACCAGAATATGGAAGATTGGAGTTTCTTGAATACTTAGCAGTTTCAGGAAACTCACTCAGTGGTGTTATACCACCAGAGATTGGGAACTCAACAAAGTTAAAACAGCTGTATCTTGGTTATTACAATATGTATGAAGGAGGAATACCATCTTCAATTGGGAATCTTACTGATTTGGTTAGATTAGATATGGCTAACTGTGGATTATCTGGTAAAATTCCACCAGAAATTGGAAAGCTTCAGAATCTTGATACATTATTTGTTCAAGTGAATGGGCTTTCAGGTGGATTAACACCAGAGTTGGGGCAGCTAAAGAGCTTAAGATCTATGGATCTATCTAATAATATTCTCTCTGGGGAAATTCCTCAAACTTTTGCTGAGCTCAAGAATCTCACTCTACTGAATCTGTTCAGAAACAAATTACATGGTGCAATCCCAGAATTCATCGGAGATTTACCTGAGTTGGAAGTTTTACAGCTATGGGAGAATAATTTCACTGGCAAAGTTCCTCAAACGCTTGGATTGAATGAGAAATTAGTCTTTCTTGATCTTTCTTCAAACAAACTCACTGGAAATCTTCCACCGAATTTGTGTTCAGGTAATCGGTTGGAAACTCTAATTGCTTTAGGGAATTTCTTCTTCGGATCGATCCCGAAGTCTCTTGGGAAATGTGAATCGTTGAATCGGATACGAATGGGGGAGAATTTTCTTAATGGTTCAATTCCTGATGGGCTCCTTGGGTTACCAAAATTAGCTCAAGTTGAGTTACAAGATAATTATCTTACTGGGAAGTTTCCAGAAATGTTTTCAAATTCTATGAATCTTGGACAAATTAGTTTGTCTAATAATCAGTTAACTGGGAATTTACCATCTTCGATTGGAAATTTTACTGGTGTTCAGAAGTTATTACTAGATGGGAATAGATTTTCTGGGGAAATTCCTTCTGATATTGGGAGATTACAGCAGCTTTCAAAGATGGATTTCAGTAATAATAACTTCTCAGGCTCGATCACACCGGAAATCAGTCAATGTAAGTTGTTAACGTTTGTTGATCTTAGTAGGAATCAGCTTTCAGGTGAAATTCCAGGCGAGATTACTGGTATGAAAATTTTGAATTACTTGAATATATCTAGGAACCAGTTAATGGGCAATATACCTGTGAGTATTTCTAGTATGCAGAGTTTAACTTCAGTTGATTTTTCTTATAATAATCTTTCGGGTTTAGTTCCTGGAACTGGTCAGTTTAGTTACTTCAATTCAACATCATTCATGGGTAATCCTTATCTCTGTGGTCCATTTTTGGGTGCTTGTAAATCCGGGGTTTCAAAGAGTACTGGCCATGCGAATTCGACAGGTCCACTTTCGGCTACTGTGAAGTTGTTTCTTGTGTTGGGGTTGCTTCTTTGTTCAATTGCATTTGCTGTTGCTGCTATTATTAAAGCCAGGTCTTTGAAGAAAGCAAGTGAGTCTCGATCATGGAAATTTACAGCATTTCAAAGGTTGGAGTTTACTTGCGACGATATATTAGATGCTCTGAAAGAAGATAATATAATTGGAAAAGGAGGTGCTGGAATTGTTTACAAAGGTGGAATGCCTAATGGAGATCAAGTTGCTGTGAAAAGACTTTCTGTAATGAGTAGGTCAGGGTCTTCTCATGATCATGGGTTTAATGCAGAGATTCAGACTTTGGGTAGAATTAGACATCGTCATATTGTGAGGTTATTAGGATTTTGTTCGAACCATGAGACAAATCTTTTGGTTTATGAGTACATGCCTAATGGAAGTTTAGGTGAAGTTCTTCATGGCAAAAAAGGAGGTCATTTGCATTGGGATACTAGGTATAAAATTGCAGTCGAAGCTGCAAAAGGGTTGTGTTATCTGCACCATGACTGTTCTCCTTCCATTCTTCATCGGGATGTGAAGTCGAACAATATTCTTCTCGATTCAAACTTTGAAGCCCATGTTGCTGATTTTGGACTTGCTAAATTTCTTCAAGATTCTGGTACTTCTGAATGCATGTCTGCTATTGCCGGCTCTTATGGGTACATTGCACCAGGTATGATAAATGAATTCAGTACATACATTTTTTATATTTGTTGTTAGATACTAAACGGGCTTTGAGATTTCAAACATCATATTTATACGGGGCCTATAATTTTCAAAATGAAGTTTCTATTTTATCAAATTATGGTCATGTAGATTATTTACTCCGGCACTTGCATTGTTCATTTTCTTGTATCTAGTAGATCTCTAGTTTGAATTGAACTCAAGTTTTACCTTCATTCACTGAAAACAGCTTTGTTGTGCATCTTTCAGAAATTTGCTTCTGCATCTGAGTTTAAATTGTGTTTCTTATTGAATTTGCAGAATATGCGTACACATTAAAAGTTGATGAGAAGAGTGACGTATACAGTTTCGGAGTAGTTTTATTAGAATTAGTGAGTGGTAGAAAACCAGTTGGTGAATTTGGAGATGGAGTTGATATTGTTCAATGGGTTAGAAAAATGACAGATTCAAAAACAGAAGGAGTTTTAAAGATCCTTGATCCAAGACTTCCTTCAGTTCCCTTAAATGAAGTAATGCATGTGTTCTATGTCGCAATGCTTTGTGTCGAAGAACAAAGTATCGAACGACCAACAATGAGAGAAGTGGTTCAAATTCTAACCGAGTTACCCAAACCAGCAACAACACCAAATTCATCAACACTATCTGAAGGACCATCAACTGTTACCGAATCTTCACCACCATTGTCTCCTGGAAATATATGCGAAGAAATTTCTGGTGTTAAGAGAAGTACTAAAGATCAGTCATCATCTTCATCGTCACCATCACTACCAACCGATCTTCTTAGCATCTAATTGAGATTGATTCAAAAAGTGGGTCGTTTTTGTAAAAGAAATCTTAAAGATAACTCTTGGGGTTCTTTTCAGTTTCATCTCAAGTTATTATGAGTTTTTTACTTTAGGTTGGCTTTCTTTGGTTTTCTTGGGAGTTTCTTTTAGAGATAGGGGGTTGTGTATTGGTTATTAGTTAGTCTTTTTGTAAATCAATTGCTGGGGTTGGGTGTTCAGTTTCTATATATAGGTTTTTTCAGTTTGATCACTTGTGCTTGAGTTGTTGCTGTATTGCTTACTACTATTCCTCTGCAGCCTCTGCTCCTCTGCTGAATGATCCCTGTTCTATTGATGTAATAAAATGGTGCTTTTTAAGCATCATCTGGGCTTATAGATGTTTGAGCCCCTCAGCTCATACTACCCAGGGTTCATTGTCTCCATGGCTTTAGTTGAAAGCGTAAATAACATACATAATATGTATCCTCGAGGCCTAGAGTTGTGTACAGGGAAGCCAATACGGTGACCGATTGCCTTGCCGAATTGGCCCTAAAGAGAAAGCGTAAATAACATAATATGCATCCTTGAGGCCTTGAGTTTTGTATAGGGAAGCCAATGCAGTGGCCGATTGCCTGGCCAAATTGGCTCTAAAGCTTTCTATGAATGTGCGTAAGCTTTCTTGGCTTGTTGCTGTGTGAGTTTCGTCTACTTTAGAAAACTATTACATTTGTCCTAGAAAAAGTGATATTTTAACTTTTTTATTTTTATCTAAAAATAGACCAAATTAAAAAAAATAAAAATATCACTTTTATCAGGACAGAAGGAGTATCATATTATTAAGGGGAGAAAAGGTAGTTTGAAGGGAATCAGCAAGGCTAATAGATAAGAAGAGAAAATTACCTAAAGTGATGGAACTTTTTTAAAGAGCAGGTATTGTCTTTATCTTTCTAGTTGTACGCAAGTCAAATGAAATGAAAGACAAATTAAAGATGCGCAACAGCAACAACTACTTCTTTTAGGTAAGATCCATTCTTTTAGTGGCAGTGCATGTTCCCTTTATAAAACGTAAATCACTAATTGATAGGACCTAGAGTATCTATAGTGCTATGCATAATTGCATAAACTGCAATGCATGTGGAAAACACACCAGGAAAAGAGATTTGACTAAATTTGTAATCACTATAGCACTCTAGTTCTATAATTCAATGACTCGGCCGCCACACTGTTAAAAAACAAGCTAGCTAGATGCAACCCGACCATGCTGGCTATACTCGATTCAATGCGCGGCAGATGCAGAAAATTACCGTGTTGGAGGCAGTGTTCACTTGCGTTGGCCTGACAATTTACAACAAGCAATAGCGCAATGTAAGTTCTAGCTAAACACTAATTAGGCGATGTTTACTGATTGAATTGGCCGCGCTAAAGACATGTGCTACTCTTGAACCAACTTAAACTCTTGAAATGACCTAATAAAAAGTGTTCTCAAGAATCTCAGCAAAAAACTTCATAAATCTAGATATTAATCAAATCACAAGTTACAGTTGAGACAGAAATTTGCAACCCCCACCTTTTTCTTTTCTTTTAAAGTTAAAAAGACAGAGAAAAAATATGGGATCTTTATTGTGTAGCTGTAGGGTTTCTTTGTTGGTTAATGAAAAGAAGTGGGAATTTGGCCCCAATCAATCAATAGACAACTCCATATGTAGTTACTGCTTAGCAGTAAATCAGTTGCAGCATCACATCCTAGGCTGCACATTATTTTGTTAGACTCACGTTGCATCTCTACTTGCATTATTGAGTGACAAAAATCTTGACCGACCATAATACCTGATCATGATATGACGAGTCGAACATATAGGCCCATTGTGTGAGGAGAATCCGCAGGGAGGAAAAGCTACTATGAATTTGAATGCTAAAAGGTTCCAAAATTTAGTGGATCATACTGTTCATAGTTGCCCTACTTGTGGGATTACATTTCAATTTTCTACAGTGAATAAAAAATAATCGATCAAAAAAGATAATGGAAATTTGGTTGTTGAAATGGTGATTGACTATTAGAGCGTCCACAGTGGTAAGACCATTACCAAAGATCAAAGAGTAAAAAATTTATTCTTTGGTGCGGGTCAAAAACAACGGGTACATGACTAAAAATGATCGGACGGACGGCTAACGTAGCGTCTGTTGTTGGGTGGTTGTTTAATATGCCGTCTTTTGACACGGGCGTACATCTAGGAATACGTTTGAGCGGAACGGACCAATAGAGCAACGCTTGATGGCAGGCGTAACGCAGACCAAACGCCTGATGATAGACGAACATCTAAGCGCACGCCCCAGAAACGGGCGTTGTACTGGACGAAAGCCTGATGGGGCGGACTCATAGCCTACCGCGCGGAAAATGTTTCACACGTGCAGCTGGCACGTGTGAATGGTGAGACGGGCGGACGCTTAGCACTAGGCCTGGTTTGTCAGGCGGACGTCTGGCTAATCGCCCGTCTCACCAGGAGGACGTCTAGCCGATCGCATGTAAAAGTCGGCCATATAATCTCTTCTCTCAGCCATTTTTCTCCTGCAACTTCACCTGAAGCCTCTTCAACTTGAGAAACTCCGCCCACCACACCAACACCACAACAGCACCAAGCAACACTGAATTTTGTGAGAAACCCCTCATCAATTTGGAAGGTAATAACGTTAATCTTTACTTTAATTTTTAATAACCTTAATCTTTACTTTAATGTTTAATGAATTTTGTTTAACATTGTACTTTGATTTTGATTATGAGAATTGAAGTTATGGTGTTTTAATTGAATTGAAGTTATTGTGTTTTAAAATTGGGTATACTTTTTTTTTTGGTATTTTAATTGAATTGAAGTTATAAATGATAATGAGAATTAGGGTTTAATTCTAGGGTTAGAAGAATTTGTTGAATTTAAGTAAAAATTGATTAAGTATTTAGTTAATTTCAGTTGGGTTGTGGATAATTATATGACTAATTGAATAATATTATTGTTTATGAAATATAGGAACTCTATTATGTTGATTTTTATTTAGTCGTAAACTTTACGCAGATTCTGAAGATGAACAGAAATGGTAACAGAGTTACAAGATCGGGACGAATTGGTGGTTGGAATCAAATATCAATTGAATATGAAGGTGGTGTAGTTGTTGATCCACCAATCTTTGTTGATTTGGTGAATGAAGAAGTTCAAACACAAGTGGTTGATAACCGAATGTCTGTTATAAGGGATCGAGCAAATGTGTTGGTCAGCACATGAACCGTTCGATTGAATCTGGGGAGTTGATGAATATTACAAAACAACGGGGAGTTCTACAAGTGATTAAGGAGATAACAACCATTTCTTCTGAAGAGAATGAAAATCGCCCCAACTAAATGAATTATCTACATAGATTTTTTTATCTTTTAAAGCGTTGTTGTTTATGGTGTTGAACCTTATCAGTACTTTTATTACGAACATGAATCTCTTAATTTACCTTGAATGAGTTGCTTGTAGTTTGTTTATATTTTTTTATTTAGGATAAGAATAGATAGGCGAAAAAATGAGTGTTTGGTAAAAAAAAATAATCTAAATTAATTAGTTATTTGAAATTTAAAATGAAATTAGGATACATTTAAGATAACAATATATCGGTTAAAAATAAACTGAAAATAACACAATTAGTTCATAAAAGTTGACACTTAAAATGGCAATGCTAATAAGAATGCAAATTTTTAGGTTTAAGGTATTCCAAGAATCCTTTAAGGTTGGTTTAACTTTCTATGCAAAATGTCTGTCTTCCTAAGTTCGATGTACTATCTTGTTACCGGATCCATCCCGGAGACATCCATCATCATTATACGAAACTCTTCGTCTGCTTCTTTCTTTGCGTCAAGTTTTTCTTTCCTAGCTTGTTTTGCCGCAAACTTTGCCGAAGACTCAGCTAGTTTTGCTGCATACTCGGATTCTCTCTGCTCAATCTTCATTTTTGTTTGTTCTGTATATTTGGTGTTGAAGTTTTGTTGCTCTTTAATAATAGTTTCCATCATTTCCTGTTGGCCACTCGATTTTGCTCTCCCTGTTTTCTTCTGTCGTTTCGCCCTTTTTTTTTCCCATTTGACGGATACATATGTTAGGTATATCTCCTATTTCTTCATATCCACTGGAATTGTCTTGGCTTGTTTCATGTATTTCCCGGTTTTCCTCACCGCTTTCGGAATCTTCCTCAGCTTGTGATGAATCGAAAACAACTGTAGATCGTCGTGAATATTTTATATTTTCTAACATAATTGCGTAGCACTCGTCATGCTTAAATTTTTTTCCACCATTAGCTTCCTTGAAAAGCCTCCTTACTTCTGCGATCTGTTTTTTTTTTTAATTCAATTTAGTGGAGGATATACAATTCAAAACAATAATGTAATCGTCAAAATTAAATGAGTAGTTACCTTATTTTCGGGGCCCCATCCAGTATGGTGTTCACGTTCCACTTCCGCCTCCTTTGCAGAGAAAAGTGCCACATCTTTACTTATCCTGAAATCGTTTCTGAATGAAGGTCCAAGTGCGCTGTGGCATCGAAGATATGGCTTCTTTCATCGCATATAATATGCGAGACCATAATATTTCTTATGATTGATCGACACCAATACTACAATCTTGATATATTGACAAATGAATTTTACACATCATTACATCTTCAGATGTAGTAAAATTTGGACCTCGTGGTTTTGGTGCCATAATTTTAATCGATTTGGAAGGAAATTATATGAAAAAGAACTTAATTCTTTTCGAATACAAATTAGATAGCAATGAGTTTAGTAAAATGAAAATGGATTAGTATTCCATATATAGGTGTCAAAATATAGTCGTTGCAACGGTAAAAAACAACGGTAAGTACCTCAACTGTAACATATCTCTTAGGCGTTACTCTAGAGTAACGCCCCAAAACAGGGCGTACGTCTAGCCACACACTTGAGAGGAGGGAATCTTAATAGGACGTTTAGGGTGCCGCCTACATTCGGGCGTATCTCTAGCATACCGTTTGAATGGGGCGGTGATTTGGTTACCGCCTGTTGGTGGGTGTGATCCTAGACGCACGCTTCATCAGGCGTAATCTTGGTTGACCGCTTCATCAGGCGGAGTTTTGGTTAACGCCCGTGTTTTGAAGCGTTATCCTAGACGAACGCTTGATGATAGACGGTTACCTACACATACGCCTAGCACCAGACGGCTACGTACAATCCCGCCCGACTATACTTGGTTTGGTCCGGGGAAAATACCAAACTTGGTCTTGAACAATGTAAAATCCGGACCAAACACCATTTATACTCGTACCGTTGTGCTACCCACTTGACGGACCAAAGACCATTTATACGTTTGGTCTGTCTTTTACTCTAGCCATTGTGGAAGCTCTTAGTTGAGAAATCTTTTTTGTATAAAGACCATTTAACAATTGCTTATCTTTAGGCGTAAAGAGGTCTGGTTTGTACGGAGGTCGAGGATTTTCGTAAAGCTATCGACTTCATGGCACAGGTTGTAGAACCCCACTGGTGAGCCGGTGTGAGATGGTGAGGTGCCCTAAAGAATCGAGGATAAATAACGGTTTAGTCTAGATACACCCTAAAATAGATAGTTTAGTCCTGATCCATTCAACTAAGTACAATTTAGTCCTTTATTTATTTAAAGTATGGATTGTACATAAATAATCTTTTTTATTTATAATTTAGTCCAAAGTGACTCACGATGATGTCAACAATTTTAAATAATATAAAAATAATTAAAAAATAATTTATCTTTCAAACCGTTCATCCAAAATTCCCAAACTTTATATATTCGGAAAGCTCTTTCCGGGATCTATAAAAAGAGTACTCATATAACTATATAATTTTTATTTTTTTAAAAATTTAAATTTTCTCTTCATGGTTATCTCATGTGTACAAAAATATACATGGGCATAAAAGTTTCATAAGTTTGTGCAATTATTTTTTCACATGTACACCAATATGTACACCCCTGCAAAAATGCATGAAACCAATTATTCATCACACACTCAGACCTACTTTTCATGGAAATTACACTGGTACACCAATATGTACACCCCTATAAATAAAAACTGATCATTCATAACCACTCACAAATCTACTTTTACATAGGAATTACGCTGGTGCACCAATATGTACACACCTACAAAACATGCATTAAATCGATCACTCATACCCACATACAAACCTATTTTTCATGGAAAATACACTGGTGCACCAATATGTACACCCCAACAAAACATGGAGCAAATCAACCATATTCACCTACAAATAAATCTTTTTCATGGAAATTACACTGGTGCACCTGTATGTACATACCTACCCATATTGTATAAATATAACATGGAAACTCAGATGTATTTGAACCATCAACCTCCGTAAACCTTGTAATAGGCTTGTGCGTTCTACCATTTTGAGCTTACGAGTCCATAAATTTAAGATCGACTCTATTACAGTCATTGGAGAATAATTGTAAGATTCAAATCAGGTCAAAAATCCAATCTAAATCATTTTAGAAATGATTAGATTGGTAATCCAATCTAAATCATACTCATACCAACAAAGCAGACCATATATCTTTGAGATATCACAAAGGTGTGCAACTAGACACACACCTACATAAATCTAACAATCAAACATCCATGCCCATACAAAATAGACCATATATCCATGAGATACCACTAAGGTGTACAATTATGTACACACCTATAACAACCTAACAAATCGAACATACATGCCCACAAAAGAAGTCCATATATCTTTGAGATATTACAAAGGTGTACAACCATGTACACACCTACAATGTACATAGTTGTACAATAAAGTACACATGCTATATTAAATGAAGATAATAATTTCCTCTCTTAATTCATCACCATGAACAAAAATACAGTGTACAATAAAGTGCACCTGAAAACACACAAAAAATAAAGATACAAATTTGTTCTCAATCATGTATATAAACATATACAAAAAAACAAAAAAATCTAAAAAAATAAATTACAATAATGAAAAAAGAAGAAAAAGAGAAAAGAAATCCATGAAAATAACGATAAATTAAAATTTTAACTAAGCTTGAAGATAAAGAATAAATTTTTGATTTATTTTTTCTCTCCAAAGGAAGAAGAAGATGAAAAAAAAACGCCCGCAACAACAATGAAACATCATATCTATCTTCTCAAATCAAAGATGAAGATAAAGAAACTATGAAATTAAAACGTGGAAGAAGAAGATGATGAAGAAATCTCGGATCCATTTTTCTCTCCACAAGAAGGTGAAGAAGAAGAAGAAAAAGAAAAAGAAAAAGAAGAAGAAGAAAAAGAAAAAGAAGAAGAAAAATCCTAGATCTAGTTTCTCTCGCTACAATAATAGTATCTGTTTTCTCTCTCTACAAAAATAGTATACTTTTCAAACATAAGAAATGACGAAATAAAACTGAACTATGAAAAAAATCATATCACACTATTCACACCTAGCTAATGGGTATTTTTGTCATCACAAAAAGTCGGTTTTGACTGAATCGTTTAAGAAAGGATTAACCCGTTATATAAATATGAATTTTGGACTAGATTGTTCTGGGCTTGAGGGGACTGGACTAAAACGTCCAAATCCCAACGAAAAGTGGACTAAACGTTAATTCCTACAAGAATCAACGATGTGCTTAGTGCCTTGATGTCAGGGGAAGAGCAAGCTTAGAGCATCGGCGTACAGTTACACACTTATCCCAGCTAGTTTCCCGCCCCAATTATCTAGCTTGATTTTTTTTAGACTTACAATGGGCTTCCAAGCTCATTTTGCACCTGCTATCCAACTTGTGGCATGTGTAAGAAAAAATTTTACCCTCCTTCTTTCAAACCTGGCTTTGCACCTGCTTAATGTAACCTTATGCTTAATTTTCCCACCATTCGCAATTTCATATATTTTAGTTTTTCATGGTATTATTACAGTGAGCCTGGAACAAGGGAAAGTCAAGTCCTCGTTTAGTCGTTTTTCCAATGCGGCAAAGTCAAAAAACTCGTGTGCATATCCTGCCAATTCTTTTCCAGTTTTATAACCTTTGAAGATTTTTGAGGATTGCATTACTCCTCATTCTTTTCCTTATGCATCTTAGCTTCCGAAAAATTAAACCCCTCGTACCTTATTTTACTTTCTTATAATAGTTATGTGACAAACACTTGACTGACTTGAGAAAACAACAAAATAGTTTATACCGAGATTAGATTTTATTGGCCAAAACAAAAATCTTTGTACCTGTATACTCCCTCCGTCCAACAATAGGTGACCTAGCTCAAGTTTGCACAATTCTTAAGACAAGAAGGAGAGAAGAGTATTTTTAATTATTTTTTTACAATCATACCATTATGGATAACAATTAGTAAAATTTAGAAATGATTTATCTCTGAAACTATACCGTGGATACTCGTAAATTTATACCATTGAAAAGCATTGTAAAACACCTGCGTAACGAATATAAACATGGCTATCAAATTATAGATATTTCTTACACTAACAATAATCAATTAAAGGGTAGTTTTATAAATATCCCCTTATTTAATGATATAGGTCGTCTATTAGTGGGACAAAATTTAAAAATAAACAGGTCATCTATTATTGGACGAAGGGAGTAATAGGTTGTTGGTGGGATCGTCATCCAGTTTGGTTTTCGTCATCACAACTAAAAACAAACAACAACAAGGGATTTGGGGTATCAATTTACATTTATCACCGACCTTTTCCAATCAACCACATTCAATCAAGGGTTACACCAAGAATAATGCATATAAAAGAAAAAACAATACCTATAATCAAGTGTTACTTTAAGAGAAATCTTAACGAGCTGGAGATGGATGAAGTTGAGAGATGGTAAGGTCATTTCTAGTATATGTCTATTGTGTAATAGTGAGAAGGAAACTCAAAATCATGTTTTTCTTCATTGTCCCGAGACTATGAAGATATGTAGTTATTTCTTAGATAGTTTTGGAGTAGAATAAGTTTTCCAAAAAACATAAAGTCAAATATTTGAAAATGGTCCAATATGAAAAATAACAGTGTGATAAAAAGATTTGGGGTATTTTTCTTTTGCAATTTGGTGGATTATTTGGAGGAAGCGCAACTGCAAGCTTAATAATAATAGGAGAAGAAACTTTAATCAATTAATAGTGTTTGTTAGATGTACTATGTTTAGCTGGTCTTTCAATACTATGATTTTGAGGGGTACTCTTTGAGTACTTTAATATGTAATTGGCAGGGGCGAAACTAGGGCCTAACATACCCTAGCTCCAGCCACCCCCAAAGTCCAAAAAAATATTGTTTCTTACTACCTAATCTAATTGGGACCAGAATTTGAGGGGACCCTTCCATGTTTATGCCATTCGTACTGCAAAGCTAAGGGGTGTCCTAATGTGATGAAATGACTAAGTCACCTTTTATTAAATTTGTCCTAATCTAATAACCACCAAAACCTAAACAAATATAAACCTAAATCCTAAAACAATTTCATAACTTCCCTAACCTATTTTTTTTTTCAAAACTCTTCTTCTCCTCTTTCCCTCTTCATCTTCCATAAACGATTAATGGTCGATTCATAAACGAATTTCAAATTCGATTAATCTTGTCGTCTACAAATGAATCATGTTAAACAATATAGTATAGATGTACGACATAATCCTGGGATTGCACGATTGCAAATCAAGTGCCAACCAAATCAAAAGTTCGGTTATCCTTTTAAAAAAAAGTTCAACCGAACATTACATTATTTTAGGAATACTCGGATGTATGCTAGGCGAACATAGTGTTTATTGACTGAACTTTTTATTCGGTTAAATTGTTAGTGTGATTTTGTAAGCCGAAGTTTTTGTTTTTTCACCGAACTTGATGTTGTGTTATTCGAATTTAGTTAAGTAGTTTATGTTTTGTTTTTTCGAGGAAAGTCAAAAGGTAAAGGTAAGCAAATGGTTGTGGAATATCTTAGAACTCCGACACCTGGCCACGTAAACACCTAGGGGAAGGTAAGTGGAACTAAAGCTACAAAGAGTTCAGGGTCGTTACCGGGAGTTTTAATCCATGAAGTGAATCAAGAGATAGAGCAGGAAATTGAGGATGAAGAATAAAAAGATGACTTGGAAGAAGAAGACGAAGATCCACAACAAAATATTTTTCTTGTTGTTGTTAAAGAGAAGGAGACGGCTAAGAAACCTTGTGCTAGGTATGCACATATTCTTGATAAAAAGTTGTGTTTAACTGCAACTAACCCACCCCATGGCACTTTAGCAAATGGAGGCGAAGTGTTGTTCGGCTACAAACACTCATGGACTTCCAAAATCTACTCGACAAAGGTATTGAATCTTAACTATATGTTGTCTTAGTAATGATTTTTATGTGTTAGTTAGCCAATGATTTTGTTAATTTTAATTTTGTAGGATCATAATAATACGACTAGATTGTTAAGACGCCAGAAGGAGGTTTCATGGGATATATAGGATGAGTGTGAACATGTGGTGGAGAGAGTCAAATCATGTGTTTTGTGGTCTGTTATCCATTATGCACACGCCGACTTTGACAGTGTCACTGTCTCAGTTTTTTTCCGAGAGGTTCTACCCAGAGACAGATACCATGCATTTCCCATTTGGCGAGATGTGTGTCACTCGTGACGACATGTGCAAGGCCATGGGTCTTACAGTGGATGGCAAATGTGTTTCTGAAGGTTATAAAGCTAAGATAAGTTTTGAATATCTAGAAGTTTTAGCGGAGAAGACGCTATGGTGGAGCCGAAGCAAGACCAAGTTAGAGTTCAGATGCTCTGGTATGGAGCCTGAGCCTGGTATGGAGTTGATAGAGATCGATAACAAGGGTCGTCCGTTAAGAAGTTGAGGAAGTTCAAGTTGGTCATTTTGAAGAGGGAATTCGGAGGGACAAAAAAGAAAGTAGAGAGTAAAGAGTTGGCGATGGACGACGACAAGATTAAGCAACATGTCATCGCTTACTTGTTGTATCATCTAGGCATCCTCATCTTTCGTGATACTTCTGGAAACAGGGTAGATTTCAGTTTTCTTCAGCTTTTACATCCCCTCGAAGAGGTCAATGATTACTCTTTGGGGCATTGTGATCCTTGCGTTCCTTCAAGACCAACTTAGGAGCGCTAATCGGATTGATACTTCACAAATCGGAGGCTACTACACTCTCTTCCAGGTAATCTTTGACATACCCATACCAATAAATTTAATTTTGTAGAAAGATGATTGATGAATCTTTATATGTAGCCAAACTTTTTGATGTTGGGTTGAGAATTGAACTTTTTTTAATCTTGATTTTTTCCCTTAGGTATGGGTCTACGACCACTTCCCTATATTGAAATTGTAGGATGACGCGGATGGTTGGCTTGATGGGCAGTCGTCGGCCAGAAATACGTTTTCAAGCGCGGGCAAAAAAAGACTAAAGGGAATCCGTTGACAGATTTGAGGGTGGCGTTGGATGATTTGAGAGAGGATGAAGTATTTTTTTATCCTTACTCTTTTGATGAGGTTGATATTTCTCCAGTCGCGGCTTACTATGGGTCATTGTTCTTTCCTGACGGTTACTCGATGTACAACCCTCGAAGAGTATTTCGCCAGCTCTCTTGTGTACAAACTATACCAATTGTGGAGAATAGAAACTTTAGATTGTTGAAGAGGAGTACAAAGAACACCGACAATTTCTTTAAGCCATGTCATGACCCACATCCAACGCAACATGGATGAATCCCTTATTGAGGAAGATGAGTGTATATCTCTTGAGGGTGTCCAAAGTGCCAATGGAGAAGGGTACATGGAATGGTATCTAGGTATTACTTATCCCTATCTTATAAATCAACATGCTAAGCCGGATAGGGCGAAGGCGAAGGATAAGGGAGTTGAAACCGGGAAGACACCTACTTGCGGCGAATATGCGGCAAATGTGTTGGAGAGTGTGGTAAGTAAATAATGTTATTCTTTTTAATTTTTTCGCAGTGTTATAAATTTTGATCTAAAATAACGTATTTTCATGTTTAACTTTGAATAGGTTAAGGCGGGTAGGAATATCTAGAGGAAAATGATGCCTAAAATACGCATGACAGAGCCTATGTTGACAGAAGAACATACAACCCTTTACAACGAATGGAACAAGGTCATATTGAACAATGAGGTGGAGCCGATCAAGGAAAAGGCTCCCATGAGGAGTCGACAATAAGGGGAAGGATCAAGTGCTGCTGCTGCTACTAGGATAGAACCAAGTGGAGATGAGACCCAAACCGCCTGAAATTGGACGTGGTAAAAGAGTTTTTATCGCACTCGTCGACGTGGTGCATGAGTGTTTGAATTCAGTATGTTTGTATTTTAGAAGAGTTATATGGTTTGAATTTAGTAAGCTAGTTTGTATTTGACGTTAACGCTTCGTAACTTGGTTTGAAATTTAGTTAATGAATTTCGTAAGTTCACCTAAAAAGTTCGGTTTATAAATCTTATTACATAACTATCCCAATAATAAGTTTGGATGATAACTTAAAAGTTCGGCTAAGCAACATTGAACTTTAGGCAAAATAGATAAAGGTTCGGTTAGAATACCAATTTTAGACTTAATCGAACTTCTTTTTTTGATTTAGATATTTAAGTTCGGTTATTAAAGCCTATTATTGAGCTTGCCAAACTTAATACTTGAATACAATTCTTTAATATTTTGGAAGTTCGGCTATGTCGATAACAACTTTTCTAACCGAACTTTCTTTATATTTCAAAAATGACCTGTTAGAACCTTTAGCAAACGACTAGTTTCTCAAAATCTGGGTTCATACACTATCCGTTGGGTCTCTATGACCTACAAGAACAACTCGTGCCACAAAAAATATCCTCACACTTCTCTTTACAAATAATACCCAAACTTCTCCCTACAAACATTCCTCATACTTCCCAAATTGTTTCTTATTTCTTCATCATACAAAAAACAAACAAACATGGCTGTTGAATTCACCACCAAAGAAGATGTTGCAATAGCTCGCTCTTGGTCGATGACCATACAACATGATCAAGACTTAAACATTAACTTATCTCAACCCTCAGGTAGTTTCTGGAACCATGTATTCCTTTTCTTTGTCGCGTTAAATGGAAATATCAATGGAAGATCATTTCGACTCATCAAGGAGAGATTCGAATTACTTCATGTCGATGTGAAATTTTTAGATCGGTTATGGTGGAAATCAAGAGGAGGTATTCTAACGTCGACAGTGAAGAAAATACAACTCAACTAAGTGCATTTCAACTATACTATGAATTTTCGATGCTCCGTTATGAGGAAATCTTTGGCAACAAATTCAGGCATCAACAGTTCTATTATGTTTTGAGTTCTAGGGACCTGTATTTTTATGTTTAACTTTTTCATGTCTAACTTATCTACTTTAGGTCTTTTCCCTTGTTGTAATCTCGTTTCGTTTAATTAATTTTTTTTATTAAATTTTATTTTTAGCGTGTTTCTATTAGACCTTTATGCTTAATCTAACTACTGTTGGCAATAATCGATGTGGTTTTGGTACAATTACATACCACCCCAAAGTTCGGTTTATAAATCCTATTACATAACTAACAGAACAAATAGTTCGGCTGATAATTAGAAAGTTCGGCTGAGCAACATTGAAATTTAGGCAAAACAGAACAAGGTTCTGTTAGAATACCAATATTAGACTTAACCGAACTTTTTTTATTTATTTATACCTTTAAGTTCGGCTATTAAAGCATATTATCGAGCTTACCAAACTTAATACTTAAATACAATTCTTTGATATTTTAAAGTTCAGTTATGTCGATAACAGCTTCTTCTAACCAAACTTTCTTTATGTTTTAAAAGTGACCCGTTAGAACCTTAAGCCAACGACTAGTTTCTCGAAATTTGGGTTCATACACTAGCCGTTGGGTCGCTATGACCTATAAAAACGCCTCTTCCCATAAAAAAATATCCTCAGACTTCTCTTTACAAATTATACTCAAACTTCTCTCAACAAAAAATCCCCACACTTCTCAAATACTTTCATATATCTTCATCATCCCAAAAAAACAAAAAAATGGGTACTAAATTCACCACCGAAGAATATGTTGTCGTAGTTCTTGCGTGGGTGACGGTCATAAAGTATGACGAACAATTAAACATCAAGATAGGTCAATCCTTGGACGTTTTTGGAATCGAGTATTTTGGGGATTTGTGTCGTTAGACGGAAATAAAAAATCAAAATCAATAACAAATGTGAAGGAAAGTTTCGAAATGCTCTAGAATCGATGTTGTTTTTTTAGAACGAATTTGGACGACATGAAGGTTTTTATCCGGAGCTCGGAAGTGATGAAATAGTAAGTAAATATCGATTAGATTGTTAATTAAATCTGATTTAACATAATACTAACTTATTTTTGATATCCTTTTTCAGATAACTCATGCTGAAGCTGAATATAAGAAGGACGGTGGAAAAAAATTCAGGCATCATGCATACTATCAAGTCTTGGCTCAAAATATCTCGTACTTCGATGTATTATAGGTATTCGAGTGTAATGTTATGAAGTACGTTAGATCTTTTCCTTCATTGTAATTTGTTTTCTTTAATGTAATGTGTTTTCCTTCAATATAATGTTATGAATTTCGTATCTTGGTTTCTACTAGACGTTCACCCCTAATTTAAATACTTTTAGTAAAAACTTCCAAGTGGTAAAAAAGAATTGTTCGCTTTGAAAATCCTATTACAGAACTCACTGAACAACAAAAAAAATCGGTTCAGAATCACATTGTTCGGTTGACAAATATTCAAAGATATGAAAAACATGAAAATGTTCGGTTAGAAAGTCTATTAAAGTCCTGACCGAACAAAAAGATCTGCTAGGTCGACCTATTCCAACTTAACCGAACATCCTAGTTAGGCTACTACCATTAATACTACTACCAGCCAAGTTCGGCTACTAGCAATAGTTTTAACTAATTATTCGGCTAGGAATAAGTTAGAATCGAACTAGCAGAATATTATATTGGTTCACCCAAAATGTAGCCGAACTTAGTCCAAATCTCCATTAATTCCATGAACTCACAGTTCGGCTACCTGTGTTCGATAGGCACATTTTTGTGTCTATATTGCGCCCGAATATCTGCTTCGATAGTACTCGATTTTACACTTTTTATGTCTTTTTAGGTATTTTTGAGAAATAAACATTTGCGGAAAAATTGGCTCGAAAAGTGTTAAAGGCACCCGGGAAAAGTGTTAAAGGCACCCGGGAAAATGATAAAGGCACCCACATTTTGGATTGGGGGCACCCCTTCTTTGAATTTTGAACCGAAAGTGGCGGGAAATTTTGCTTCACGAAGAGAAGATTGTTGTGAACATGTTTTACGTGATTCTTAGGATTTTTGGACTTTTAATTTGACCCAAAAGCAAGTAGAGATGAAAACAAGATTAAACACGTGAAGAAACAGAGATTAAAGCCGGAAAAACTGCTTCAAATCCGAGTTGTATCCGGATAAGAAAAATAT
This sequence comes from Papaver californicum, assembly GCA_023531435.1. Classification (NCBI taxonomy): domain Eukaryota; kingdom Viridiplantae; phylum Streptophyta; class Magnoliopsida; order Ranunculales; family Papaveraceae; genus Papaver; species Papaver californicum. The sequence goes on from JAJJMC010022854.1 coordinate 1,630,647, forward strand.
CACGCTGTGACATGTTCAAGGATGAATTCAAGTTGGATTGGGACTCTTATTTGAGTCCTTATCAATTAAGGAAGATCCCTAGGGTTAGTAGAGCCTATAAATAGCAAGCCATTTTTATGGTAAGAGATTATGATCCAACTACTCGATACAAGGCCCAAGAAAAAAGAGAGTTTGGATCACCGAAAAAAAATCAGGAAGAAGAAGCTCTGTTCGTGAAGAAGAAGACGAAGTGCAGAAAACAGCGTCAGGAAACTGTCGCTGATAGTGTCGTATACGCAGCTGCTCCGGCAGTCGTTTCTTTACAGCACTATCGGTCCGTTCTGCTTTCCTGTTTCCTTTCCATTCTCGTGTAACACTCCGAACCATCCACTGTAACGCTTATAAGCGTATCAAAACGTCTGTGTTACTTCCTTTTAGCCTTTGTAAACACTTTTTGAGCGATGGAAGATTATTTTGAGTGTGTTTTCTCTACAATGAGCTAATCACCATCACTGGGATGACGGAGGAAGCTTTTTCTCTAATAATTAAGTGGTATGTATTTAATTAATTTATTTATGCAATTTATTTATGATTAATTGCCTTGATTGAAAATTGATTTAA
>JAJJMC010022854.1:1641246-1780575 GCA_023531435.1 Papaver californicum
GGGGGTCCCCTTGTCTTATCCCTCTGCTGGGCTTGAAAAACTTGCAGCGCACTCCATTAAGAATTATGGAGTAGGTGGGAGTAGAAATGCATTGGTTTATGAGGCTACACCATCTATCAGAAAACCCCATTTTCTTCATAATAGCTAAGATGAAAGACCATTCTATCCTATCGAAAGCTTTGCTCATATCTAGTTTTATCCCTAATCTCCCCAAAATTCTTTTTTTCCTTATCATTGCCTCCACCACTTCTTGGGCAATGGTAACATTGTCGTGGATATTTCTGGTCGGGATAAAAGTTGATTGGGCGGGAGAAATGATTTTGTTTAGGATAGGTTTTAATCTGTTAGCTAGAATCTTTGAGATAATTTTATAGATGGTGTTACATAGACTAATGGGTCTGAAATCAGCAGGGGTTTGAGGGATTTTGGTCTTGGGAATTAGAGAGATAAAGGTGTTATTAAACTCTTTTAGAATGAAACCAGTTTTGAAAAAAACTTTTGTAGCTTTTATAACATCCTCACCTACAATTTCCCAGTTGTGCTGGTAGAAACCAGCTTGAAATCTATCCGGACCAGGGGCTTTCCAGGACTTCATACTGCTGACCACACTTTTGATCTCTTTCGAGGTAGGAACCTCGATGAGGGTATCATTTTCAGATTGGTTGATGACTGGATTGAACAGACGGAGAATATTAGGATCTATTTTGTTTTGACTGGTTGAGCCAATTTCCTCAAAATGCGAGGTTAGGAGCGATTCGAGATCTCTTCTATTATTGGTCCACTGATCATTCTTACTTTTAGACTTACGATGTTGTTTGTTTTTTTCGTGTGATTAGTAATAGCATGGAAGAGCTTTGTGTTTCCCTCAGCATCTTTGATGAAATATTCTCTCGATTTTTGGATCCAGAATCTTTCTTGGATATCATACCAATATTCGAGCTCCTTTTCCAGAGATCTTTGAATTTCTCTGTCACATTCTCTAAAGCTGTCCCTTAAAGGCAACAGTTTTTTCCCCAGGATTTCAATTTTTTCTTCAATTTTGCCGAAAGAAGTTTTTTTCCATCTTTGGAGAGCATTTTTAGTATTTTTTTGCTTTTGGATCAGCGCATATGGCTCCGAGCCTTGAGCATTAGTATGCCAGCCCTCAGCTATTGTAGCTTTACAAGTTTCATCTTTTTGCCAACACTCATAGAACTTAAAATAAGATTTTAATTTCTATTGAGTTATCTCGGTGTCTAGCACAATAGGATTATGGTCCGATCCTATGCAAGGCAGGCTTTGGATGATGGAGGTTGGGAATTGAGATTCCCATTCCTGGTTCACAAGGCCTCTATCTAATCTTTTGAGGATCAAATTCTCTTTCTCCCTGTTGTTTGACCAGGTATAGTTTGGGCCAGAGTGTTTTAATTCAATGAGCCCAGCAGTTTGGATAATGGCAGGGATTGGATTATACGGGCAATCTGAGCCTTCCGATCGATTGCTCGTATCTTCCGGCGAAAGGGTTATGTTGAGATCTCCCAGGATGATCCAGAGGTACTCAATGTCTCTACTCATTTCCAAAATATGCTCCCATTGAGCTTTTTTGAAACCATAAATGATTTCACCATACATGCAAGTTATGTAGGTATCTTCTTCATTAGGACAGGTTTTTATTTTGAGGTTTATCAGATTTCTGACATTATAAATTATCGTAATATCAAGGTTATCTTTCCACATAAGGGCCAGACCCCCTGGGAGGCCACGCGAGGATTGGGCCAAGATATTAGGATAATTATAGATCCTTATATGGTTTAGAGTTTTTTCCTCACTGGTTTTGGTTTCAGATAAGAAGATGATATCCGGGTTAACTTGCCTGATAGTATTTTTAAGGTGTTGTTTTGTTTTAATTCCTCCTAAACCTTGGCAGTTCCGGAAGAGGATTTTCATTTGAGTAGTTTTTAGAATGGAGAGATGATCTATTTTTAATTTTTTGGGGATGTTAAGGGCATTTATTGTAGTACTAAATTTTTGATTTTTAAATTTTTTTTGGAGATGTAAACAGATATGCACATGCAGGTTTGTGAAAAAAAATTCCGATTGCACTAAAGTAACCCTAATACTATAACCAGTTATGTGACAGTGCTTTTGGATATACCCACCGGAGATGATATACTTGAAATGTTTCCTGTCTATGTGGTTATGAACCCAACAGTTGGTGGGCTGAATATTAAGCTTAACTTTTATAAGTGGGCTAAGGGGGGTATAATTAGACTGGGCCTGGGTGAGGTCTTTACTTTGTTTTGTTAACTGATGGGGGACTAGGCTCCTATAGTAACAATACTTGGGTTTGGTTGTGAACTTTTGAATTTTTGACTCCCTCTTTTGAGAGTTGGGAGTTGATTTGAATTTATATCGGTTTTGTTTATGGAGATGTCCACAGGTGGTAAAAATCTTGAGAGGGGAGTTTTTTTTGTGGTTGTTGAGCCCAATTTTTGTGGGCTGAATTTGTAGCTTAGTTTTTGTAAGAGGGCTAACTAAGATGTACTTGAAATTGGACTGGATGAGAATGGCCGGGTGATTTGTTAGCTGCTGAGGAGTTGGGCTTCTACAGTGACAAAACTTGGCTTTGGCTGTGGGCTTTTGAATCTTGAGCTCCTTCTTCTGTTCTTTTTTGGGAGTCCACTGCTGTTTTGAGTACACTTCTAACTCCTGGGATAAGTAAGCAAATAAAATGGGCTTTGAAGCCTCCGAGTTGTTCTGACTGATGTTCCGGTAGCTACACGGCTGTTGCCTAATTTTTCTTGGAAAGTCAAAAGTGGTGCAAATGTTCGTAAGAGAAAACCAGATAGACCTCAAGATTTCAATTCTGAAAACATCCAAATTGAGAGAAATAGCTATAATCTTTGGGAGGAACAACTCACTTTTTTGTAATTTCTACCACTGATGTTATGAATTTGATGAAAAGAGAAGTTTCTGAGTTTATAGTGACTTAAATAAAAGAGATTTTCTTTAACGCAAACACTAATAGGTATTGATACAATAAGATAACAAAGGTTTCCAGTGAGATGTTTAATGTAAAACTTGTGAGAGATAGAGAAAGATACCTGCTCTGTATTGATGCTAGAATGAATCAGGAAGGTAGCGGCTTCATAGTTGTCCTGTATGAATTTCTCTCGATTTACTTCAAAAAATCCAAGACTGTCTTCAACATATTTCTTCCCAGCAAAAGAGAATTTCCAGTTGACAACCTCTTGTTCTCCTTCCTTTTCATCTCTTCTCCAGTCATGATTCACACTGACTCTTTCATCTTCATTACCCAATGCACTTGCAATGCTTTTTCCTTTTCCTGAGCTTCCATTCATATCCTTTTTTTGATTCTTTTTTGTCTGGTCTTTTTTCACTGAGAAATCCTCTCCCCTAGTTCTATCCTTAGTAACAAAGCCTTGGTTATTTCTTCCCCTTTCTCCCCATTTAGTGAGAGTAAGTCCTTTGATTTTGAGTTGATTAATGTTTCTTCTGATACACTTCTTGTAGACTAGATAGTTTTCAGGGTACAAAAAAACCCATAGGCCTGTATGGATATAAGATTTTAAGAATGGCCATTTGATTTTGTACGAACAGGGAGATTTGCAGGCAGTAGGAGTTGATGTGGGTAGATGGGGGGTATGGCGTGTCTTGCTTTTGTGAGCTGTTGAGAAATTTGCAGGCAGTAGGAGTTGATGTATATAGGAGTAGCTATCAGAGTAGTAAATTGAATTACTTTCTAACTGTGCAAAATTAAATTTTGGATAGCTGAAACAGGAGCTCGAGAGGTAGGGGCTCGGACAGCTGGTGACATGTATGGGATTGATGTAGAAAGAAACTTGAAAGAACTGGAGGGTAAAGACTTCATACGAAGAGAAAGTCATACTTGTTGACATTGACATGGAGCTTTTGCTACCTTCAAGATTCATTCTGCAATATACAAAGCAGATGGATTAGATTAGTTGATCATAATAATGGTGAAAAAAACTGGGTAAAGAAATTGATAAAACAGAGAGCAAAAAGAGGGGTAAAATTTTTTTTTTTTTAGGGCAATTAAGATTTTAATTTGGGGGAAGATTGAAAAAAGATGATTTCTGATCCTGACTTTCACCCTAACCAAACCAGCACCATCAGACTTTAATGTTGGAGAAGAAGCCTAAATCATTGTACTCGAGCAGCAGATGACCCTGACATTTACCGCCAAGATCTGTTTGAGCTTTGAAACATTAAAAGAGCCATTGAAGATATTAAATCGTACTTATTTCATAGCTGCTCATTCCTTGGTCTTTTGTTGTTTCACTATTACTTTTTACACATCAAGCTACCTTTACAGAAGGATGATCTCTGTTACACTCATGGAGAAATTTGAGAAATCGGTGATGAACCAGTAAAATCGGATGCCAAAAGAGAAAAGACGATTTTAGGTACCGAGTTGCTCTCTCTCTCTCTCTCTCTCCCTAGGATTATTCAACCAATTATTCACCCCAATAATAAAGTTGCAAATTATATTTTCTAGCCGAAGACGTAAATGCAAGCAATTGCCAGGTAATCTACACAAGAAAGACCATTGTATATTACAATGGGTATGTTCCATGTGTTAGAGCAACTGCAGTGGACGATCAGATCAAAGAGTAAACACCAAAAATGGTCTTTGGTCCGATTTTGTGAGCCGCAACGGACGAGTAAATGTAGTATTTGGTCCAAAAAGTGAACAGTATTCGATCATGTTTAGTCAAGAAAATGGTCCAAAACAGATATAGTCTGACGCCAATGTAAAACAACGTTTTGGGAAAACGTCATTATACGAGGACGTTTAAAAAAACAAACGTCATTACTGAAAAACGTCTACCAAAACGTTTATTAAGAACAGCGTTTTTGAAACGTTGTAATAAAAGAGCGTTTTTGAACCGTTCTTTTTAAAACGTCGTATTGAAACAGCGTTTCTGAAGTGGTTGTTCTTGAAACGTTGTACTAAAACAGCGTTTTTGAAACGTCGTATTAAACGTTTTTTAAGAACAGCGTTTTTGAAACGTCGTATTAAAACAGCGTTTTCAAAAGTAACGGTCCTCTGCACCAACGTTTAGTCTATCAAACGTTGCTATATGTGGGCGTTTTTTTTTGAAATGCTGTTTTAAAAGAGCGTTTGAGTTTTGACGCTACTTTACTAGGACGTTTTTCTATGTTTTATATCAAAACGCTTCAGTATGGTAACGTTTAGGTAACGCTTTAGTAAAGTGACGTTTTGAATATATAACGCTTCACTACAGCAACGTATATTATAAACGCTAACCTAAATGAACGTCAAAAACATAACGCTTGTACAGTTAAACGTCTGTGTAATATACGTTACTTTAGTACAGCGTTTGATAATTAACGCTTATTTACAACAGCGTAATATCATATTTACTCATGTTCTCGTTGCGTTTTTTTTTTTAAACGACCAAACAGATTTGGTATTTGGTCGATGGTCTGGTCCAACCGCTGCAGTTGCTCTTACACTTATATTAGTATCGACAACCTATAAACTAAAATGATCCACTTATAATTTAGAATCTGGGGAATGTGCATAGACCAAGTTTCCAATGAAATAATGATAAGCTATTGGCTTATGTATTTTGTAGATCAGGTATGGTACTATTTTTTTTTTCTTTTTTGAAGCATTTCAGGTATGGTACTGATCAAATTGCAATTATATGTTCGCTCTAATCCAATATTTCCTTTATATCAATACTATTTGAGATCATATGTGTTGTTTCTTTTCTTCTTTTGATCGGTGACTATATGTGATATTCCCACTCACAAACAAGGGATAAGCATCATAATAAATAAAACGTTTTTTCCCCTTTCTTAAACTTTCTTGTTTTACGAGATTTTTATCAAGGAAAAAATAATTATAAAACTTTCTAAAATCTCAATAAGTACCCTAGAAATTTAGGGTTTTTCCAATAACATGGATTTTAAGATTAACCACTATGGAGATCATATTCAAGATTAAATTTCTCAAAACCGGTGCCTAATCCTATGCTTCAAGCTAGTGTTCAAGCGCTTGCTTGAACGTGAACTTGAATCAACTGTGGTGTGCCCTATGATTTGACGCACCAAATTTTACTTTTGCAGTAAATGAAAGGGCGCAAAAAGGAATATTCCGTAAAAATATTCTTATTTGCGCTTTTCCATTTGGCGCATCTGATTTGCGCCCAATCATTTGGCGCGCCAGAAGAAAAACTTGTTTGATCTTTTTTTCCTACACTCCTCTACAATGTTTGTTATTTTTGTCATGCTTTCTCACATTCTTTTTACACTGATGCATAGGGGTACTATTTATAGTAAAAATGATTAAACTTTTTGGCATTAATTAATTAATTGATATTAAGTAACTATTTGGAAAGAAAACATTTTTTTTAAATTAATAGCTCATTAATCCGCTCATTCGAGTATTGTGTTGATGACACTTTCTAAGAGAAAAATTACGAATGAGTTTGAACTTTAAAAGGAATTGCATTGGTCTTTTAAAATTCAAACTTATTTTCTCCCAAGTGGTTGGAGAGGTTATAGCTGAACCTTGATTATCTTTTTCCTCAAGTATTTTGGAAAACTTCATTGTTTTTTTTTTGCAGTAGCAACAAACACAAAGTCTGTCATCACCATTTTTACTGTCACCTTGGTGCATAATTTCTACGATTCCAATACAACCTCAAACACGACAATTTGACCCAGCCCATGGGCAATCTCTGGACCAGTGATCTTTTTCACCACAGGCGAAACAAGAGAAATTAGTTGGAAATGGAACATATGAACCCGCAGAAAGGTTGGTGTCTTCAATTAATAAATCTATACATTCAAATGCTCCACATTCTGGTTTTTGGCATTTGACGAACAACCTCCCTCCATTGTTCTTCGTATCCAACTCAAATATCTTTTTTCCGTTGTTGCAATTTAGTCTTGAACAATTAGAGTACATAAATGGACAAAAGGCGTTTATGTGGTTTCCAGATCGGCATATGTCGCATTTGATGATCTTGGAACACTGAAACAACAAAAGCAAAAAAACCTAGAAAGGAAATATCACAAAAAAAAAAATCTTGATAAGTAATCAGAAGAAAGAAGAGGAACCTTATAACATTCCATGTTGCTTATATTTTTTTTGTTCTAAAAAATGATGTTGAATTGTGTTGTTTTATAGTGCAAAATATAGTTGTTGGGGGTCATATTAAATTAGAAAATTAAACTCTTTCCAACGACTATTTTTTTTTAAAATAGCCGTTGTGGGTTTTGTTAAATTTTGTTTACACTCCTCTTACAATAACTATTTGAACTAGATTTAATGTGCACGTGTGAACTATTTATTTAAAAAAAAAACATAAGTTACATAGCGATTTTCATTCATTAACATTCCAACATAGGGTTACAATGTTTTGTTTTTTTTTCAAATTCAACTAATTAAATTATGAAATAAAATTTACTTCTACAAAATAACATTCAAATAACTTAAACTTAAAAAATAGAAATAACTTAAACCTAATGAACTAAAACTATAAATAACATTAAAATTACTTAAACTTAAGGCATATAACTTGTTGGTAATTTATGGAAGTGGAGGCAAGCCATGACGAATCAAAATATCATTCATCATTCCCTTGATGACCGGTTGTTCCCATTCAGGCAACATATTCAAATTAATTTGTAGTATCTTCAAGTCGGTTTCTCGTTGCTGGTTTCTGGCTAAAAGGTCATTGTTGTTTGCTAAGAGTTCATTGCTGTCAGTTAACTTCTTAAGCTTATCGGAATCTTCGTCAAACTTGGTCATCCTTAGTTGACTTTCTTCTTTAAGAAATTGTAACACCTCCTTCAATCCTTCATTTCTTGTTCTAGCCTCGCGAGCCAACTGTTTAGTCTCATCTCTACCTAGACCCCTCTCGTCTCCATTGACAAAAAATGGCCTTCTTCGTGACCCAGTAGAAGTAGAACCATGAGTTGATTGTGAACCTTCAATTGCAGTAATATTATCATCATCACCCTCTACATTAATGTTGGTTTGAGATGCTTGACTTTGTTCTGTTGGTGGTTCATGATCAATAATCTCAACAAAATGTGCATGATACATGGTCGGTTGTCATCCAAGCAAAATTTTCAAGTTCTTTCACTTCACAAAATATGGATTAGAGCACAATAATAAGAACTAGTTCGTTCCTCAAAGAGGTATAGTTGTTATTTGTGTTTGAAGACTTAGGTAACAAAAGGGGGGATTTTGTGTTTTTATATTAAATTAATTAAACTAGTTATACTAGCAAAAAGGAAAAAGAAAAAAAAAAAGAATCAATAGGTTGAGAGTACTGGTTAAGGTTTCATCTTCAATCATACAACATGCACTTTAACTAATAACTAGAGTTGTCATTTAATCATTCATTATCAATAGTCATAGAGTACCCCATCGAGAGCATACTCCGGTAAATTCCTTATGTCATTACATACCATAACGATGAATATGTAAATACTACTCAGAGAAAAACCTAATGCAACGTGCTATCAAGTTTAATTCCTCAAGAGCATTAAGTTCTATGAATTAGACTAATTAATGCAATAGATATACTACGAGTAATCTATTTAACACAGGTCAAGCTTCTACACGCAATCACACAAAGGTTTTGAATACAATTGCTAATCACAATATGCTACTTATGACAAGGTTCATCAACAATTTTGTATCTCAAAACCCTAGTCTAGCTATAGATATGCATTCATGGTCATTTAGTAGCGCTCTTACACAAACATTCACACAATTAGACGTGACAATAATAAGTAGTAGAACAAGAATGATAATGATTTGATTAAGATAACAAAACTAATATATTAATTTAGTAACATGTTTATGATATCCGACTACATCCTTAACCAATATGAAAGGTTTATCTCATCATGGATTTCTCAAAATCCATGGAAAATATAAAAGAAAACAAATAAAGCAAACCCTAGAAATCGTGATGTTCAATCGCAACTCCAAGCCCTAGATCATTGTTCTCCTTGTGTTGTAAAGTGTATTGTCCCTTCTCAAAGTTTTGGAAGTATTCTTATATATTTCTCTTACATTTAGGTCTTTTAAGCTTCATCGAGACGCATATTCCTCAAAAATAGAGTCAAAACGCGTCAAAAGTGTCCCAAAAAGTTGTCAGGTTCGGGTGATTCTTGTGTGGACCTTTCTAGCCAAACCTGACAGTAATTTTTGCTCCAGAATAGTTTCAGGTTCGGCTGATTTTGGATGGTTAATTATCAGCCGAACTTTCTCCTGGACACTCACCTTTTTTTGACGAAAACTTGCTCTAAAGTTCGGCTCTCTTCTCCAAACTCATTATTAGCCGAACTTTATAATGTATACTTTGTCCAAAACTCATCTTGGGGTTCGGATATTATCATTGAATCATTCTTTAGCCGAACATTCTTCTGGATACTCCAGAAACTTGATTTATCGGCTTCACGTTTGGATGATTCGTGTTGAGCAATTATCAGCCAAACTTTTCTCTGTAGACTCAATCCAAAGCTTGTTTCGCCCATATCTTCTTCATCCGATGTCGGAATGACCTCATTCTTTTTGCATAGGCTTCGTATTTAAATTTTATTCAAAATAAAGTGAAGAAATATTGGATTTGAATGAGTTATATTTGGTCCTTTCTCTAGCTCCGATTGTAGTACTTGACTTCCTTGTTCATTTTATATCGTAATGAACTTCTTCCTGCTTCTTTGGGTAAATATACTTCAAAACTCCTAAAAAACTCAAAAACAAGCAAAATCAAAGCATAATGACGCGAAAACTAACAAGAAAGCAAAGAATTAGAGTATCAAACTAATGCAAATAATGCACCTATCAATACGTCTTCAAATTTTGGAAAAATATGTCATGTTTCCAAGCCTTTCCATCCTCTGGGTCTTCTTCGTACATATTTCTACCTTTAGGGTACTACAAAAAAACAAATATTGTTAATGCTAGGTGGTAGTGAAAACTAAAGGAAAAAAATTGTTATGCTACTTACATAATATGGTTCCCCAAAACCACTAAGCTTGTCCCGAAAATAAGCCCATACACAAGAAGCATATTTATTAACTTCTTTTTTCAACGTGCTAACTCTTTGTTGCAATGCCTTTGTAGTTCGTTTGGTATTACCTTTCCATGTTTCTAAGTACTCGTCTCTAATTCGGGTCCAAAACTCTTTTGATTCTTGATATTTACCTACAATCGCATCCGAAATATTCGCTACAAAAGCATTGGTTAGTGCTACATCTTCATCTCTACTAAAGACTGCCCTCATGTTTTCCAAAAGCAAACAAAATTTGTATTAACTAAAAAGGGAGAAGAGAATGAAAAACAAGAGATTGGTGTGTTTGTTGAATGAAAACTAGTCCAAATTTATAGAATTTTCAAAAAATACAGTTGTTGGGTTTTTAATTGGCTGGAAGATATCAGCCGCAAGATGGATAGAGACGTTGGAGATCTGTTGGTGATCCAATGGCTCAACTCTGATGTGCCCAATGATTTTCCTCAAATGCGCCCAATTGTTGGACGCAACAGAGTTGAGTTGTTGGATCACCAACGGATCTCCAATGTCTATATTCATCCTGCGGCTGATATCTTTCAACACTTTGGTTTTTTCCCCTCAAATCCTTCTATATAAACTCAACATTCAACACTACCTCCTCACCCCAAACTTGTAAAGTTTCATTCTTTCTTCTTTATCTACAATCAATACAATGTTTCCATTCTCATTTGCGGAAGACATCGACCTTGTCAGAAGTTATATCAAGGTCATGGATCGTGAAGAAATATGTGGTACTCAAAGATCTCTTCGGAAATACTGGATTTTAGTTCTCAACGAGTTTACTATTAATGGTAATGCTAATGAAATAGGTTATAAACATCTCATGTGTCGCTTCTCGAATATTAAGAGAAAATGTCGAATTTTCAGACAATGTCTAGTTGTTTTCAATGGTAATCGGGAAATGGATAGGGCTGCATACAAAGCTGATCTTGGATATCCATTTATCAATTGTTGTGCAAACGAGTTATTACATACTCGAATCTAAATTAATGTTGTAGTTAAGTTTAAATTCAATATGAATGCAGGAGAGTTATTTAAATTTCTAAATTAACGTAGTAGTTAAGTTTAAATTCCAATGCGAATTTAAGAGACTTATGAAGAATTTTTAAAATTAATGGTTTAGATTAGTTAAAATATCTAAATGTACTAGTCTAATCAAATAAAAAAAAAACTCTTGAAAAAACAACAAGTCTTATGGAGTTAAAAAGAGCATAAGAAATCCAAATTATTGTCCATTCTTATAAAATGTTCCCTCCTCCTCTTCATACTAATCATGATCTGAATCCACGTCGGTTGTCCCCTCGTCATTCGTTGGTAAGGCATCGTCCATGACAAGTGGTGGAAGTTACCATCTCTATATCCCTTTCCATGTCAGATCCAAATGTGATTTGTAAGTTCTTCGCGAAGATACCATCACTATGACCTCCACCAACACTAAGTCCTAAGAAATCATAATCATATGATGGATTAGACAAATCTGCACGACTATCATCTACAAGTGGTATATAATATGCTTGTTAGGATGATGGTTCTGTTGCATGACGTTTACGACGACGATATTGAGTTTGATTCTTCCATTGTTCCTTTAGCTCATATGTGCCTCTCAAAGTGTGTTTTTCCTGACTCTTAGAGAAGTCCAAGGATATTGAAGGAGTCCCTGAAAATGAACTACTTGCATGAAATTGACACTGCTTGGTTATACATGCACTGTTCCATGGCAAAGTTCTGCAAATCTTCCTTCAAATAAATTCCTACAAAGTTAGTAAATTGCTAACATTTAAAAAATAAAAAAATAAAAGTGAAACAAATACTAAAGAGTTACATACTAACCACTGTGATGTTCATTTGTGAAAAATCAAATGGATTTGTTGTCGGCCTTGGCACATCTACTATATGTTCATATCCATTGTTGTAGAAAGGAAAATTCCACTCTATTTGAGGAAGTTGTGTCATAGGCTCCCCGACCGTGCCATAGGCATATGATTGTGAGGCCATGCTATGAGGAGGATGATCAGGAAGTAAACAAAGAGCAACACCAATGTTACCTACACCAAGCTCATCATGGTTCTGTGCATGTTGTGTTTCTATCATCAAATGTCCAATACTTTTGAGTTTCCAGAACCAGGCATATAGATCCTCATTGACCGAAAGCTAGTGAGAAAGTGGCTCGGGCATGTAAGAATCAATTGAATATAATCCAGAGGATCACAAGGGATTACAATATCCCCACTTACCTGCCTAATACATCTCTCGGCCAAGTATGCAGAAGATCGGGTTCCCTTTTCTGGGTCTATGAATACAACTCTCTTTCTAGACAACTCTAATGCAGTCTGAAACTCCGGAGAATGACTGTTTGGACTATCAATAGACCATGGGTTCCAAATTACAATACCTTCGGTTCTCATGTCAATCTGAGCTCGGCCTTGACTAATCGAATGTTTGTGAAGATATTTATTCATTTTCTTATCTATATTTCTTTTCTAAAAAGACTAATGGCAGGGTGACAATCTAAGTCAGCATTAACTAAGGTATTTTTCAATACTGATTGACAGTTATGAAATTAATAGTAGTACCATAATTCCAATATCATCCACATCCCCCCATATATTTTGACTCGTATGAAGACCACATGTCAAGAGAGTTGTACAAATTACCCAAAGCAGGAGTCCTCCAATCATAATTCCCAAGATCATGTAAGTTATGCAACACTGCACAACAACATTTGTCAACTCTCCTAGTAGCGTCTTCAAACAGACATTGACCGATACACCAAAGCAAGAACCTTCTAGTTAATTCCTCGTAAATCTCTCCGTTGGGTTGTCCTGCTCTACTCTCAATGTAATTTCCCAGGTGTGAACAAGGTATAACATTTGACTTTGAGTCCCATTTTCCGTGAGCTAGGCCATTTGCTTCTCTATAATGTAAATTTTCTAACACATCCCTGAAATATAAATCGTTCATAGCTTCATATTCTTTTTCTCCATATTTATCATTTGCAATATGTGGAGTTCTATTATCTCCTCCAATAGAAATACCCGTCAACCTATAGAAGTCTAAAGGTGTCAATCCTATCTTAAAATCACGGAAATAAAAAGTTTAGTCTTATTGAACCATCTTTTACTAATGGCTTCAAATAATCTCTGATCCGCATTCTTGAAATCGAATTCAAATACGGAAGAAAAACCACATTGGTCACAAAGCAAACGTGCTTCAATATTATCTTCTACCACTATGTTGTAAAACTCATTCACACTTTTCCAACCACTACTAAATTTGAAGTTGTGTGACAAGGTTAAGCTATCGTTATATCTATGTCTTGTTGTGCCATTTCTTTCGGACACTACCTCAAATTGGCTCAAATCAATGGTCTCCATAATCTAATGAAGCAAAAACAAGCATACACAATCAACAAATGGAACAAAGAGATCTTTTTCCATTTCAATCATGTTACAATATCAATTATACAATAAACATAATCAAAACAACTACCAATCATGTTGTAAATATCAATTTAAAGCAAACATCATAAAAGAAAACCTAAAAAAAATTCAATTCAATTTTGATGCTCAAATTAAACCCTAAAACTAACATGTAATCCAAAAATCAATCAAATTTAGCATAAAATACATTCGCAAACCACGCAAGATTAATTCAACACAACATTCATTCATAACATCAATCAACATAAAAAAGAAATCAAAAATATGAGTTCAATTTCAAATCCATAACTTGAACTCATTTGTGGATGAAAATCCCTCAAAGAAGTATCAATAAAACCCAATCTTCAAGAAGTATAAACCCAGTTACGCGATTTCAAAAATCGGTGATCGAAGCCATGCATTTGAGTGTGTTCTTGAGGGAAGGTTGAAGAAAGAAAGGAAAAATGAGGGAGATCGAGTTCTTTGTTGGGTTTAGGGTAGTTTTCTTTACGTCATACGATTGAGCGCAAGACTTTGGTTGACTGATCTTCCGCCCAATCGTTTGGCGCAAACAACGTCTTTTCCTCTGCGGCAAACGATTGGGCGCATTCCGGCATTCTGTTGGGCGCAACACTTGAATAACCGTAGTGATAAGCAGTTGAATCAATCTGACGTGGCAGAGAAGTTAAATCTTGAATTTGAGCTCCATAGTGGTTAGCCTAAAGGTTTTCAGTAGACTCCCCCACGACTAACAAGGGTTTTCTGGGAAGTTTGAGAGACTCTCTAAAAACCTCCCACCACTAACAAAGATTTTAAAAGATTTTGGTAAACTCTCCCACAATTAATATGTGATTTACCAAATCCCCTGAAATACATACTTAAACTCTTCCACGACTAACCCCCTGATAAATACGATAATAAAATCAAATTAGATTAACCTATTGAATGATAGGCTACAGAAACATCAGAAGTAGTTCTCGGAATAGATATGATTTTTCAATCCAAAAATTGTTTAGCACCGATCGGATATGAACACGTACGTAAAGTCACATTGTTGGTTTCTGTGATCAGATATATATTCTTTCAAACTCAAATAATTAAGGTTTAGAAGTTTTAATCGGTTTGAAGTTTGAACTCTTAAACGATGTAATAATAATGTGCCACTTACTTTATTTGCACCCTTGCCAATAGGCAAGACTACTTCTAGAATTTTCCAAGGCGGCTTTAGTTATTAACCGTAAAGACAAAATTAGAATCATCAATGCAGCTATCCTCCCACTCAGAAAAAATATTTTTTTTGTTTCAGGAACATAAGTACCAGGAAACAAATGCCAGAATATGATTCAATATTAAATCACCATTTTACTTCTTGCTTTAAATGGGATACGAATAATTTCTGTAAGATGATGCCATGGAAGCTATTATTATTCCACTGCCCAAAAAAAAAATAGTATTCCGGTTTCTGATTCCATAATCTTTGTGTCATCAAAACTTAACAGGGGGTTTATCTAAGAAGCTTTCTGGTTAAGGAGATTTCATAGTCTTGGTGTCTCTGAAAATGCAAAAGAGCCGGTGTTGCTTCATAGTGATAGCACATCAGCTCTTGCATATGTGAAGGATCCCAAATACCATGGAAAAACTAAACATATTGGTAGGCGATTCCATTTCATACGTGATATAGTTGCACAAAAAAGGTTGTTCTTAGACATATCTCCACGAATAAGATGTTGGCTGACCCTTTGACCAAGCCAATGTCGAGAGTTGTTTTCCAATCTCATGTAGAGAACATGGGATTGAGTAGGATTTGATATGTAGAACACTTGATTTATGTTTGATGATATTATTATTATTTTTTGAATGAATGAGTATTGATTATTTTCTTGATTAAATGTGTTTTATAGAATTCATATATACGTTTAAGTGTACCTCTTTACTGAAGTTTTCTGCAAGCAAGAATCGGCCTACTCACACAGGTGATTCGCCTTGGCGCTTGGTATAACGAGCAAGATGAGACAAGAGAAAAATAGTTTTTTCGGAATTTGTGTTTCGAAAATGACGTGTTTTTGTAATAGTATTTTGATTCTTTTCTAAATTTTATAAGTCGCCTTAGTATGTCTAAGATAAGATCTCAAAGAGATCAATCATTAAGTTTGACCACCACTTAATGAAGCCTATTATAAAATCAGGTTAGGCGCTTTGTAGCGACTAGACTAAGATCTGTATGGCGTATGTTTTTAAAACATAGGACATGCCCATTTGAGTAGGAGAAACTCCATAGCATATACATGTGCTAAGTCGACCGTATGTGAGAGCAATGAATGATTCCCTGCTTCACTGCTGTGTGAGCCACTAGATTAACATCCAATTTTTTTTTTTACCCCTTTGACTTGGGTTTATGTTATGAATAGGATACTTAATGATGCTACTAGCATGTTTTCTAATACGATACAACTTTCCGTAATATGATACATGTCTAGGAAAGCTATTAACTTGAATTGGACTGATATGAATTTCTTGGAAGATAATTTGATGATAAACCATGAATTGTGATTCATTGTTGGCCAGCGTTTTTCTTCATTCGAAAATCATGAATACAATTTATATGTGTGGGTGCAATGCTACTTCTTAGAGGGATTAAGAGTATTGCATCAGGTGTAGTCAAATTATCTGAGGTAAAAACGAGAAATTAGTAAGTGATGTACTTTGGTTAGTTTGATGAGAACTTAATCATTGTATTCCTTACAATTGTGTAACGCTCGTGAGGTCGTACACCCTATATCCAGTATCAAGAGTTTGTTAATGTGACACAGAGAGTATTATAGCATATGCGTGCAAGTGGGAGATGTTAGTATTTGGTCGGTTGGTGGGTCAAGTTAGGTATCTTGACCCATGACCAAATCTACTTATATGCCCAAATATATTGGGATAACTACCTCCACTTCCTTCACTTCCCTGAGTAATTATAAAGATAACTACCTCCACTTCCTCTACTTCCCAACCCATATATATAAGAGTTTAAGTTATTCTTATTTGGGATATGGGAATTGGAAACAAGGTTTTGCATAAAAACTACTCTCTAGGGAGATTAGGGTGTGAACAAGTAGTATAATCTCTAGTAGATTATATTCAAGGCTTCACAGTAATTGAAGAACGAAGAAGGATACTTGAAAAGGCTTGTAACAACAATCAATCGATCCTGGGGATTTCGGGTTTTCCGCAGGTAAATAACCTACCCGAATCCATTGTTTTGAATCATGTTTTTCTAACAAAATATATGAACAACTTTTAATATTGTGAGTTTATTTTACATAACCTTTAATATTGTTGATGATAGATTTGAAGTAGGGGCGCTGTGACCCCCATTGTTTCCTTTTTGTTTAAAGTTGAAAGGCAAAAAAACATGGACTCTTTGTTATAGCCCGTAGGTTATTTTCTAGTTAATGAAAAGAAGCTAAGCCACTAGAGGTAGACCAAATTTGATAGTCCATCTTAGGTGCTGATATGGCGTCTTCTACCGCCCTAGGATTTAAGAGAGGTGTTGTTTTGTATAAATTTATGGGCCCTATAGTGTTTTTGGAAAACTTTGAAGTGGGAATCTGGCCCAATCAAGAGATAACTCCGCATGTAGTTACTGCTTACCAATAGTGAATCAGTTTTTATATCATCACATCACATCACATCCTAGGCTGTGGTATTGTTAGTCACATCACAT
Organism: Papaver californicum; assembly: GCA_023531435.1. Classification (NCBI taxonomy): domain Eukaryota; kingdom Viridiplantae; phylum Streptophyta; class Magnoliopsida; order Ranunculales; family Papaveraceae; genus Papaver; species Papaver californicum. Next base: position 1,658,469 of record JAJJMC010022854.1, read on the forward strand.
TGCATCTACTTTCAATTATCAAAATATTCTTCAATTAAGTGTCTTGAGTTACAATAATCTTGACCCACAATAATGTACCTGATCATGATGTATGATGAGTCGAATACATACCCCCACAATAATCTTATACATAAAAGAGCCCTATGCCCAACAAAGAAAAAACCACTTTATGTGATGGAAGATGGAAATTTGGTTATTGTGACCGTGATTGACAAGAGAAATTTATATTGTATAATTAGAGACCATTTAACTATTTACTTTGCTTTATCTTTTAGAAGACAAATTTTTGGTAGTCAATAAAAAGCAAACTAAACTTTAGGCGTAAATTGGACTGGTTTGCTAGATGACAAAGGTCTAACAGTTGATGTTTAATTCGAATGCATCTCCCAATACTTTAAACGTTCAGGTCTTAAAAAGACATGCCACTTACAACTTTAACACTTACATTATCTAATTTTTCCTAGACTTCAGAACAAGATGTAAAATTTCGTTGACTACTTACTGTTGACCGGTGAGCCAACAAGGTGCCGTCAAAAAAAATAGTGATGGGATCGTAAGTCTTTTATGCATGGCTGAGTGTCAGATTCCGATTTTTGGTTGGGCTGGAATAAGGGGAAGTCAAGTCCTTATTTATATGATTAGTGAAAGTAGATATCGGTATTACTAGGACATGTACCAATCCAAAAATCCAGTTGCCAGAATTATTTTACTTTGTATAAATTGGTACCTGCTACGCTGATACCGGTAGCCAGAATTATTTTACTTTGTATAAATTGGTACCTGCTATGCTGATACCGATAGCCGCCTTTACTTTAGCAATCATGCTCATTTTGTCGTATGCGGATGTAGCAAAGCCTTGGAGAAAGAGTGCACAACCAAAATGCAGAATGAATGAAAGGCACATGTGCATATCAACTTAGAGTAAACTTTAAGCTTAAAGAGGTCTTGTTTGCACGGGGGTGGAGGATTTTTGTAAAGCTATGGGAAGGAAAAATGCCCTAAAAATATATGCTCCGTTGGGAAAATGCCCCATAAGATTAAAATTTAGGGAAAAATGTCCCACCGTCCACTTTTCCATCCATTTGGTGTTAAATGCCACAGAAGTTCTTCACACACGTGGGACTTTAGACGAAACTACCCTTCATATCCTCTTCCAATCATAATTTTTTTAATCTTTAACTTTAACTAATATAAAAAATATTTTTATTTTCAATCTTTTTTACAAAAATTAGTTTTTTTTACGAAAATATTTTTTTAACAAATTCATTTTTTTACAATTTTTTTTTTTACAAATTTTTTTTTTCTAATTTTTATATAGAGAAATATTATTTTTTTTCAAATATTTTTTTGATAACTTTTTTTGATAATTTTTTATTAAATCATTGTATAATTATCGATTGTAAAAAAAAAAAAATTGTAAAAAAAATTGTAAAAAATTTTCTTTTGTAAATTTTTTTTTTTTTTGTAAAAGAACTAATTTGGAAAAAAATAGCCCCTAGATAGTTTTTTATAGCCCTCAAAAAAATTAGGATTAGAAGGGAATATGAAGGGTAGTTTTGTCTAAAGTCCCACGTATGTGAAGAACTTGTGTGCCATTTAACACCAAATGGATGGAAAAATGGACGGTGGAGCATTTTCCCCGAATTTTAATTTTGTGGGGCATTTTCCCAACGGGGCATGCATTTTGGGGGCATTTTTCTAATTATCCCTAAAGCTATTGACTTCGGGGCAGGATGTAGAACCCCATTTCGCTCAAGTTTTCCATCATTTCAATACATTTTATTTTGTGCTGAACCAGGGGAAAGCCATGTTTAGTCGTTTTTGCCAATGCGGCAAAGCCAAAAGGCCCATGTGCATATCAATTTATATTTAAACGGCTTTTCTTCTTCAGTTCTGTAACCTTTGAGGACTGCATTACCTTCGTTATCTTCCTTATGCATCTGAGCTTGAGAAACATTAAACCCCTCAAATCTCATTTCACTTTCTTATTGATTATGCGACAGACAACACTTGACTGACTTGAGAAGACAACAAAATAGTTCACATCGGGATTAAATTTTATCGGCCAGAACAAAAATCTTAGTACAAATATAGTAGGTTGTTGGTGGGACTGTCGTCCAGTTTGGTTTTCGGGATCATAAGTAAAAGCAACAACAACAAGGGATTTGAGGATTCAAAAATAAAATAAAATCACCAGCCTTTACCAATGAGCCACATCCAATCAAGTGTTGCACCAACAGTAATGCCTATAAGCAGAAAAAGCGCAAACAAATTGCCCAACGCGTTTTGCTCTGGACCCTGTAAATGGAGAGAACAATGAGCATAGAAACGACTTTCAAACAAAAAAGAGAAATGTAATTTCTGATCAAGTGATAAGTAGTGAGTATATGATTGACCAACCTTGTAACCTTGGGGTAACACTGCAAAGACGCAAACTGTGAGATATCCGTTACTTAATCCTAAGAATGCTGTCAAAAATATCATCCAACCTTGGCTTCCATATCTCGCAGTAAAGTAGAAACATGGGATGAGTAAGTAACGGCACATTGCTGCAACCACAAGGCCCTTTCTTGATAATATGGTTTCCGAGACTGGAAGATATCTTCCAATGAGATCTAGAAGATTAAACACTGTAATCAAAACAACCGCATACCTGAAACAAAGAAAAAAAAACAGCAACAAATTAGATGAACCTACTATTGAATGACAGATTAGGAAACTTCAGGACAGTCTATTCTAGTTGATAGACTGAGAGATTACCAGGAACCCAAGCTGTGTTTCCCTGTGTCCTCAGATATGAACCCAGGAAAAATCGACAATGTCAGTACATATGTTAGAATTATAGCCACTGTAAGGTCAATGTTTCGATTTAACAACTGTTTGTTGGTCAGGCGTTCCAGTTGTTTGTGGCCATCCTCCTCATCAGCCTGAATTTGTAAAGCTCTTAAATCTTATTGCTCGACCAAATAAATAAGTAACAAGTTGGGTCACAAGATAAAAAAGAAAGCAAGAAGAAGGGCTAGTAGAATACTATTCCGATATGCTGCATTTCCATGCCAGCTGCAACCAAATCAGCTGCAACTGTTTTTGACCCTTCCGAAGCTGCCTTTGATCGATAGTACTTGACAATTGGTAGTTTCCCGAAAACAAATGCATAGAGGACAGCACACAACAGCATAAAAGATGTGGTGATTGAGAGGAACACCACTGCAACAAATAAGTACATAAGAGATTCATAAGACATCCACTACATACCAAGGAAAGTTCAGATGTTACGAATTTGAGTCCAACCGTAAATGAACATGGAAAGTGAAAGTTTGAGTAAAACAATTACCGCATTGTTGTTTCCTAATAATCAGATAAATTGTCTGTTAAGCTCAAGCAAGGCCTAGAAATTTTGATCAGTTTGAACTATTACCGGGATGTGAGAGAATCTTGGTACATTATATGGATCAGAGATGCATTACATACACATTTTTCTTAACCGATTAATAATGTGCCACTTGCTTGCCCCATTGCGAAGACCACTCTTGGTATTTTCAAAGGCTGCTTTTGTTATTTGTATATTATAAATGTACAAAAAAAATATATATTATAAATATATAAAAAAATATATTATAAGAATATAAAAAAAAATATTTAAAAAAATTATAAGTACTAATTATAAAGGGGTATTTTGATCATTTTTCGTACATGCGAACTCGCACGTTCAAAGTTAACGAAAAAATTAACGGAATGGAGCATTTTTATTAGTTCCGCCGTCACGGGGCATTTCTAGTTTATGACCCCCAAATTGGGGCATTTCTATGATTATCCCATGAGATTATTTGTATATTTATTATTATTAGAGCTTTCAATTCCTTATAGATTCCCGAGTATTTGTCTAACTTTTGATTCAATTCAATTGCAGTAGCTTAGAGCTTCCACAGTCATAAATGGAATAAAGAATAAAATCAAAGACTAAAAACCAAAATCTTTTTGTTATTCCGCTTGAAACACAACGATGGAAGACTAAATTTTGATCAGGCGGAAGACTAAGTTCACGCTTCGCGTTGGGCGCATATATAAGGATCCATCTGTTGGATGGGTGTTGTATGGGCGTATGCTAGTGAAAACTCTTGGTTGGGGCGGACGCTGGATGAACGCTCGGTGGAAGACGCAACCAGAACAACGTCTGATGGTAGACGCATACGTAACAGCACGCCCAAGTGGCAGGCGTGGGTGTAGACGAACGCCTGTTGGGGCGTACGCTTATGCATTCGCCCGGTGAATGTGTAGTCTCTTGCAGTTGGTTCGTGTGCCTCATTCGGTGGGCGTTATCTTAGTCATACGTTGCCTAAACTAACGCCTGGAGGAGAGACGCTCATCTACCTTACGCGTGTGAGAAAAAGCGGTTGTCTAGGATTACACTTGTTATATCATCAGGCGAAGGATTCTATGGGTTCAGTTCTTCTCTTCTCCTCTTCCAGACGCCTACCACTTCAACGTCTACCACTTCAACTGAACCCTCCTCTCCTCTTCTCAACCTCTTTTCCGAGTGAAAAACGCTAGCAAAATCCTAGCAGCAAATAAACAAAGCTTATCAAAGTTAGGTTTATCTCAAGACAAGGTATGAAACTCAAACTATTTATATGAATTTTAATGAATTTCATAGGTTCAAATTACGATTTATTGTAATCTTTTGTTAATTAAATTTGTATATATATGTTTAAAGATTAAACATATGGATATGAAATAGACATATTAGGTTTTACAAATTGTAATTTTGCAATTGGGTATAAATCTAGGGTTTTGGAAGTTGTAAATTGGGTTTAAAAAATTAATGAGAATTAATTGATTTGAATTTAAAATTGATTAAGTTCTTGATTAATTTGTGTTGGGTTGTGGTTAATTTTAAGTTCTTGATTAATTGATTTGATATGAATGTTTATGAAATTTTAGAATTATGAATGTTTATGTTCCTTTATAATGAATGTTTATGGAATTATAGAATTAGGGAATTATGATGAATTTTTGTAGAGTTGATAATTTGATTAGTCGACTATTTTGTGAATGATGAATTTTGTATTTTGGATGATTTATGAATGTTTGTAAATTTGATTATCAAATTAGAGGATTACTTTTTTAATGATGAAATTTGTATTTTTGTGGATGGATGAATTAATGTAGAGTTTTATATTTGTGCATTGTGAGGATTACTCTTAATTTTTAAACTTGTATGTACCGTTTGCACAGATGTTGAGCAATGTCACAGCGAGATTCGTTGGTCGAAAAAAGAGGAACAAGAAAGCTAAAACCGTTGAGGATCCAGAAGTAGACCCTACTAATGAAGATATGGTATTTGTTCCTGGGTTAGCGAACTACAACGCCGTGGAAGATGCTCAGAGTCACGCTTCGACAAATATTACATATTCATCCGATTCAAAATTCAAGTATTTACATCGTGGTTCCCAAAAATCGGTCATTCAGACCTATACAAGTATTATAAAACACATCCCTAGAGTTAAATATATTATTGAAAAGGCAGGATGGGACCGTTTATTGACCATGGATGTAGTAGATTCGTCACATGCATTGATTGACTATCTTGTTGAGCGTTTTTGGGATACAACGAACACTTTCACCTCTCCTTTGTTAAGATGGGGTTCACACCGCTTGATTGGGTCATGTTGACAAGATTAAGTGTTGGTAATGATATTCCGTATGACCCGTCCAAGTAACAATTTGAATATGTCCGGGCGCATATTTTTCCAGAAATTAAAGATAGTGAAGTTTGTAAAAGAAAACATATCCCCGCGCAGTGGGTTTCAGATGCAATTATAGTTGCATTTTTGAGCACATATTTTGATCCAGGAACGTTGGTTGCGGCTAACGATGATAGCATACTTGCTGAGAGAGTGGCCAGAGCCTTTTGTATGTATGTTTTGGGATAATTTTTCTTTTCGAATGCCAAAAACTATATTGATGCTGGATGGTTAGCTGCTTTTGAGGATCTTAATGCAGTTGGAAATTATGACTGTGTTGGTGGTGCTTTTGCGAAATAGTACTCGGGACTCAGCGCATTTGGCAGGGGACAAAAGTCACTAGCCGGACCCTTCCAAATATTGGAGGTAAATTTCTTAATTCTATTTATATTTCCTTTAAATTTTTAGTTGTTGGTAATTTATTTATTTGGTTGGTTGTCTTGACGGAGTAGTTTTAGGGGTACAGATATTTGAGCGTATGTCGACCAAAGAACCCAACGAGTGATAATGAAGTAGTGTGGGCTAGAAGTTCTCGGTGGAAGGGTACAAGAAAAAAGAGTATTGATATTGTTCGCTCTAGGACTTGTCTTAACCAGCAGACTGTAGACGATGTGACCTGGCGACCGTGGGATTCCGCCATCTTAGTCCTTGACATTGATGTTGGACGGAAAACATCGGAGCTCTCAGACAAAAGGGTTATATTTTCTTTGCTAGGCACTGTGAGTTGATAATTTATTTTTATAACACTGTTCTTTATTTTCTTGGATGTTTGGATAGTTATTTTCTTTATTTTTTGATAGTTATTTTCTTTGCACAGCATAACGTGTACCTCGGAGAACGGTGTTGGAGGAAAAACCGTTATATTTTTGGCTTTCCCATGAACCCACCTACTCGTATTGCCAACCTCAACAATGACGAAGCAAATCAGCTGAGGGAAAGCAATTTGGTCGATGCAACGGAATTAGTGCATGTTGTTACGTATGATTTGTATGTTGAGTATTGAAGACATGTAACTAACTTGCAGAAATATGCCACCAAAGTCGATTGGGAGGTCGAAACATACGGGTATGCTGGTGACCGTATTAAACACAACATTGAAGAACATGATGAACATGTACCCATTTCGCCTCAACAAAAATTATCACACGTAAGTATACAACAAACCTTATTTTTTTAGTACATAAAAATACGTGAGAATGTGATTTATTTATTTTCATAACAGGTCGAAGATTATGGTCTGGTTCAACAATATGCCAACTTTACGCAAGAGTTTCGTAAGTTTACATTAAATGAAACGAATGAGAGGATGGAGTTAATCATGGCAAAAGATAAACTTATACGGGGACTACAAAATCACAACAGCAATTTGGAGTTACAGCTGGCCAATTTTCGTACGCAACAACCACCCCTTGGCTTTGGTACTTTTTCTTAAACTACGCCAACCACAAATGTGGAATACAATGGCCCAGGGATCATCATCAACAATGCCATCAGTTAATTACACATCGAGAACATCTTTGCCTCCTTTTATGCCACCGCGTTCGGCGCCTAGGAATCAAGATACAGATGGCTAGTCTTTCATTTGCATTGTATTGTCATTTAAACAGACATTTATTATCTTTGATTTATATTTTATCTGATTGGAATTGTCATTTCAAAAGACTTTTCTTATCTTATCTTTGTCTTTTATCTGCTTTGTGTTGTCATCTCCAAAGAAATTTTTAATCTTTGCTTTGTCTTTCATATCTGCTTTGCATTATCATTTCAAAAAAGATATTTAATTTTTGCTTTGTCTTTTTGTCTGTTTGGTCTTGTCATCTCAACCGACACTTCTTATGTTTGATCTATCTATTCACCCTACTTGCCTCAACTCAGTTAATTTTTAAAATACCAAGAGTGTGTAGTCATATCAACACTCAAAGACTTATCTTAATATGCCTATAAATTGAACACTCGATTCTCCAATTATACAAACCAAAACTGCAAACATCAACAACCAGTGCATACTATGAGAATAACACTGACTATTATGTTTCTTGTTCTTGTCTTCCTCCTTCTTCTTCTTCTTCTTCATTTGGTGATGATGATAATAATAGTTTGTACTCATCATACAAAGATTTAGTTGCATTGAGCCAAAATAACCAAGCAGTCACTTTGGGATTGATCGTTTCAAGTATGAACTGGCCTCATACTCGTATCCAAATACCAAGAGAACGTGAGACCGGTGCAATACTTCTATGGAAATATTACTTTTGCAGAAACCCTACGTTTCCACCTAATGTATTTCTTAGAAGATTTAGAATGCAACGAGAATTTTTCAACTGTATATTGGGAGATGTCGTAGCAATAATCATTATTTTGTTCAAAAAAAAGATGCTTGTGGCGTTCTGACAACTCTGAAGGATTTGTGGAATCCAACCAGGACCTTACGTCCATCTTCAAAAATTGATGTAATTTTATATAGTGGTAAAAAGAGGTTCGATTCTCGAACTTGTGAAGGTAATGATTTTAGAAAATATTGGACTTAATCTAAACTAATAAAAATCAGGAAAATAAATTAGAGATGATTTTTAGAAAATATGGAGAAAACCAGGAATCAAGATTCGGTTATTTCTAACAATTTATGTGATTAATCGGGTAATTCTTTTAAATAAATTAAACTCAAATATTGCCAAAATAGGTTTTATGCAAACAAGTAGAGGTAAATCATAAGCATGGGACATCAGAGGTCGTTAACCCAGCATGACCCATCAAACAAAAACACCACTACTGAACGAAAACCGTTTTTCTATTACGAAACTATACAATTTTAATAAGTAAAGAATTATAATTAATTAATTAAAAATAGACTTACCACATAAAATTGAGAGAAAAACCTCCTCCATCATCCCAGTAAATATACTTAGCTCATGGTGAAGAAAACTTGCTCAAAAGATCTTTTCATTGCTCAAAATATTGATTACAAGGTTGAATAACGCTGTAACAGCTGAACAGACGCGTTTATAAGTGTTACAGAACAAGGTTCAGCCGTTGCAAAAGGCTAAGGCAAAGAAAAGGAGGGAAGAAATTTGAAAGCTAAGCAACGAAACAGCAACACTTAAAAGTGTTGCTGAGTCTTCTTCTTCGGCAGCGATGGATGAAGAACACGGTCACCGACGGTGACCGGTGCAGCAGCAGTTGGCCGGATCCCGATCACAATTCCGGCGACCCCGAAACTTCAATTCTAAGCTATTCTCCCCGTTCTTCTTGGCTTCTCTTGGTATATATAGGCTCTAGGGATCCTTGTGAGTCTTCTAAACCTAATAGAACTCTTTAAAACACATCCAAATCCTCCCAAATCCGAATCAAAGTATAACTCCCTTTTTCCGGCCAAATTCGGATTTGGGGCTATTTTTCCGGCGTAAACCTCTAATTCTTCACGTGTTTAATCTTGTATGGACCTCTAGTATATTGTATATCAATTTGGGAGCAAAATATTCCAAAAATTTCATGAATCAAAGTGTACAGTTGCATTCCGTCCGATCCCGTGACTGGCTTGACTTGGTCAACTCGGGTTGACCGATTTGACTCGGGTTTGACCCGATTTTGACCGAGTTGACTCGAGGGTACCCCTTATCCACTTCTAGGGTGCCAAATAACACTTGTCCTTGGGTGCCTTTATCATTTTTTAAGCCGATTTTTCCAAATCTTTATTCTTCAAATGTACCTACAAAAGCATAAAAACGCGTAATATTTGCAAAATCGAATACTAACTTAATAGAAACTAAGGTGCAAACTAGACACTAAAATGTGTCTATCAAATACCCCCAAACTTACTATTTTGCTAGTCCTCGAGCAAACTACTCTAAAAATAAAGTAAAAAATCCTAACTCACTTTCGCAGGAATCGCAACTACATTTAGCATATGCAGTAAGCCGTTAAACCCCTAGGTGTCCCTAGTGGACGAGTTTTGTCTCGTGAGGGTTTACAAGAGGTATACCCACAAAACCTGGATCTAGATTTTAGCAACACGTGAACGATTAAGGATAGACACTAAACAAGCTAGTTAGTTGGCTACTGAGCCAGCCGGCTATAGGGATCATTGCCCGATATGGTCCAATCGCTCTACACGAGTGTTAACTCAAGCATACTTAAATTCATATCTAAGATAACAGAGTTCTACTCAGACAGTTATCTAACCACCCATCACATGAAAAGACTTAGAAGATGAAAGTAGACTGTAGAAGGTTGCAAATGTTGACCAAGGCGAACGATGTTTCCCATATCTGTCTGAAGGTCAGTACCGAGATGAAACCTAGTGTGTCGAGATACTCCCCATTTATTTTCAACGGTTACTACTAACTAAAATATTTACAAGTTCCCATGGATCCTGCGTTCTACGCTTGCTTAGGCGACGGAGACAGGGAGAACTTTAAAATACCAAATACTATATTTTTTTTCAATTTTTTTTTTTTTTTTTTGACTCCTAATACATGTGTGTTCCCATGGATCCTGCGTTCCACGCTTGCTTAGGCTACGGAGACAGGGGGACCACACACATAACTCTAAGACAATATTATTCATACTGGGGCATGATCTCAACACACTAAACGTCATTCCAGTGCTAATTAACATGTCGATGCTAGGACCCACCAATACTCTCGGAGAAACACAAAATTGCAAATAATAAAACAGAACATGATATGGCGGTGACAACTATCATGTTATTTCTAACACCTGAACTCTGTTTCCTTTATGAATAGACCATCTAGCTGGGCACACCAATCCTTATAGCAAAATGGCTAAGTTTCTATCTACCTAGAGTGGTTAGTGTCACCCTGAATTGTCACATGCTTCTAAATTCCAAATCTTATTAATCTTAAAAAGTCTCCCAATACCCCCAAACTTAAATTAAACAGTGTCCTCAATGTTCTTGAGTAAAGAACAATACCAAAAGAGTAAAAGTAAGGGAGTCAGAAAGATAGTACCTGAATGCCTGAGCATGGGTTACCTCCCAAGAAGTGCTAAGTTTAAAGTCTTCAGCCAGACTAGAAAAGAATTAGTCACCCCCTTAAATCATATAACAATAATCGGAACAACTATGGGTCATCTGAATCAAATAGTGTGCCCCATGGTAGAAGTAAACTGCAGCAAGCTAAGAGGATAAACGATCTGAGTACACCTTGACCTTATCTAGGTAAACCACATCGACCAGAGGATGGGTTTCTGGCAACTGAGGATCGGAAAATCTAGCTGGAGGATGATCTCGTAAAATTGCAGCGGTGCCTATGTCAGGTCCCAAGCTAGGGACCTTTCTACGAGTTAAAGGTACAACACATGGAGTATGATAGTCACCCCCAAACTTAGAGTTTTCAGTGTCTCTAGATAGACTAATAACAATTTCCCTCATTTCCGGATCGTTAGATTCTCGAAAATAGTCAACTGCTTCTTCTAAATTACAATCCGGTGGTGCAAAGCCTAACAAAGTACGCACCTCATCAATAACCCTATCATTATCGCCATTAAATCTGTAGTTGGTTAGGCATTTTTCTAATGGATCTTCTAATGGGTTGGGCCTAAGCTCCATCTCACTAGACGGTTTGGATTCCTCTTCTGATGGGCCTAACTTACTACTTATCAGGGTATCTGGTGGGTCATGCTTAAAGTCCAACTCATGAAAATCTAATCCAAAGTGGGCTCGACATTTCTCTAATGGGTCTTCTATCAAAGTGTTTGGTAATGTCTCCTGAACTAGGGTCTCTATCATGTTGACAGTTTCTAAGCTGGGGTCCTTCCTAGTAGGTGCTAACAACCTTGGATAAGGGGCTCTAGGCATAAAATCGGTGGCCCGAGGGGTTTCCTCAGGCTCATCAGAGACTTTATCAGTCTTTTCGGCTATTGGGTCAGGGTGAACTACAGTATGTCCACTATCAGGCCCAGTTACCCCGTTTTCCACCAATTTACCATTCCTGAGGGTCGTGACTGCATTCACGTGACTGGATGATTTCTCACCTGTCGCCATTTCATTGACGCCTCTTGGATTGGGTTGGGGCTCTAAACTACTAGCTTGATTCATTTCGACCAGTTCTAGCCTTCTAGATAAGGATTCTAATGGGTTGGGATTCCTACTGCTCTCCCACTGCTGGGTTTTCTCGGCGATGTCACTCAGAAATTGCATCGCCTCAGCAGGAGTCTTACTGTCGACTTCTCCGATCGACAAGGACTCAACCAAGGTTACAGTCGCATAATCCAAACCCTCATAGAGAATCTGAACTAGACTTAATTCATCTAAACCGTGGTCTGGGCATTGGGACACTAAGTCGTTGAACCTTTCTACATAAACATACAGAGACTCTCCCTCATGCTGAGAAAACGTGAAAATTTTCTGCCTAATTGAGGATATTCTGTTCTTAGGAAAGAATTTCTGAATAAAAGATGAAGTAAGTTGGGCATAGGTCTCAATCGACTGAGGGGCCAAGCTATACCACCATGACTTGGCTCTATCTCTTAGTGAAAAGGGAAATAGTCTAAGTTTAATAGACTCGTCATTCAAGTCTCTAATCCTGATTGTGCTACATATTTCCTCGAACTCCCTAACATGAAAATAGGGATTCTCGTTCTCTTTTCCTAAGAATAATGGAAGCATCTGGATGATTTTGGGTTTCAGTTCGTAGATCGCTTCAGTAGCGGCTAACTTGATGCAAGATGGACGTAAGGTCCTGGTTGGATTCCACAAATCCTTCAGAGTTGTCATTGCTGACACGGTCTCGGGAGTGACTATTTTCACTCTCAGTTGACTTCTCAAGGTTAAGGTGAACTACCAGTCTTCCAGTAATTAACCTACCTTGAGGGTCTCTATCCCAAGTTCGCCTTAAGGGCGTTCTTGGCATGCAAAAATTAAACCCTAACAAGAAATTTATCAAACACAATCGTGCCCTGACTCAACCAAATCAAACCTAAATCTAGCAAACAACAAGCATGATGGTTCCACTTAGATTGTTTCTAGACCAGCTTCTATTCTTTCAGAAGGCAACTGGTTACAATTTTAGCGAATCTCTCCGAGCAATCCGAGTTAAATCAAGTTGAAGAGAAACAGGAGAAGCTCAATGGAGCTTTGATACCCCTGTCTCTTTGGCAACGCTTCCCTGGGTTACAGGGCGGCTCTAATCAACTTTAATCTAATCTTCCTGCTTTTTGAGTTAAGCTAATAAGGAAACCAATACAGTCCTTCCAACCGATTTTCCTATAAGCTCGTTACCTTATCGGTCTCTTTCTAGTCAATATTTTAAGCTTAGGTTCGTGTAGGTTTCGTTTTCCTAAGGCGGGCAAGAAGGAGACGGTGATGAAATCCGAAACCTTATCTTGTATGGCCAGGCCTTGCCCTTTACTATGCAGAAATTAAGTTCCATATTCAATCCTCAGCATATATGCATACAAAGGCGTCCAGAAAACCCACTGACAGGAGATTCGTGGGTTGATCGAAATTTACCTCCCGTTCTAGACGGGCGACGAACCGTTGAAGTCGACTCGGGCCACTAATATCCTTTTTAATAGTGTGCGAACCCGAGGGCCCGAGACAATATCGTAATTGTCGTCCGTCCCTGCACACAGTTTGATATTCAAAATTACCCTTCCGTAGGGTTTAAAAATGTCCAAAAGTGTCCAAAAATAAAATAAAAATTACAGAATTAATAAAAACCCTAATACAATTTTCTAAACTAATTAAAACTAATTAAAACTAATTAAAATAAACTAAAAATCTAAATTTAAAAAAAATAAAATCTTCGATCTTCTTTTTCGTTCTTTAAGCTTTTCCCTTTTTTAATTCCAAGTCTTTAGATTTAACTCCAAAACTTGGGCGTAATCTCTTTTCGATCCAAAATCGAACCTGTAGTAAAAAGGAAAAATACCAAACAAACGTAAAATAGAACAAAGTAAAAAAATAAAAACCTAAAAATAAATCTAAAACCCTAAACCTAAAAACAAGTCCGCGTCGGCGGCGCCAAAAATTGATGTAATTTTAGAAAGTGGTAAAAAGAGGTTCGATTCTCGAACTTGTGAAGGTAATGATTTTAGAAAATATTAAACTTAATCTAAACTAATAAGAATCAGGAAAATACACTAGAGATGACTTTTAGAAAATATGGGAAAAACCAGGAATCAAGATTCAGTTATTTCTAACAATTCATGTGATTAATCATGTAATTCTTTTTAACAATTTAATTCAAGTTTGCCAAAAATATGTTTCCTAAAAGAATAATTATAAATCCTAAGCATGAGACATCAAGAGTAATTAACTAAGCATGACCCATCAAAAGAGAACACAACTATTAATAAAAACCATTTTTTTCTAATTTAAATCCATGCAAATAATAATAAAAGAATTATAAATAATTATTAGAAAATAATTAAATCACATAAAATTGAGAAAAATACCTTATCCATCATCCCAGTAAATAAACTTACCCCATGGTGAAGAAAACTTGCTCAAAAGTTGATTTCATTGCTCAAAATATTGATTACAAGGTTTAAGAATAGTGCAACAGCTGAACAGATACGTATATAAGTGTCACAGAACAGGGTTCAGCTGTTACAAAGAGCTTTAAGCAACAGAACGTTCAAAACTTTACGCAACAGGAGCAGAGCTGCAACAGTGAAACAGCAACACTTATAAATGTTACTGAGTCGTCTTCTTCGGTGATGGTGGATGAAGAACACGCCGGCCGGAGCACCAGCAGGTCACCGGCGGCGCCGGAACTTCACCGGATTTCTTCTGAATCGCTCCCTAGGCTTCTGTCCTTATTTCTGAGGCTTGTAAACTCTTTATATAGGCCCTGTGAATCTTCTAGGATGTTCTAATCCCATTATAACTCGGTGATTCGATGAGAAATCAATAGTAATCCAAAACAGATATGTGTTCCTGTTTCCGTCCAAATTCATGCTTCTCCAGCCCTTATCTTCGGCTTCTAAAGCTTCTAATCGATTATACGAACCTTTAATTAGATTGGGTACTTATCAATTTGTGATGAAATCGCTAAAAAAACTGGATCACAATTCTGCTGCCGATGAAGCTTTGACTCGATGAAGCTTTGACTCGGTCAACTGACTTTGACCGAGTTGACTGGGCCGAGTTGACCCGCTGAGTTGGTCCGATCCAGCTCATCCCGATCCAAGGGTGCCCCAATCCAAAGTTTGGGTGCCTTGATCCATATTTCCGGGTGCTTTGAACACTTTTTGAGCCAATTTTTCCACAAATCTTTATTCTTCTAATGTACCTACAAAAGCATAAAAACACGTAATATTTGCAAAATCGAATACTAACTTAATAGAAACTAAGGTGCAATTTAGACACTAAAATGTGTCTATCAGTACGCATTGGAGAAACCACTGTTTTGGAAACAACTCGTAGGTTTTATAAGACGATTGTGCATTTATATGAGAAAGAATATTTGCGCACACCAACTGAGCGTGATGTTGAATTGTTTCTTAAGGAGAACTAAGATAGGGGATTTCCAGGGATGCTGGGTAGTGTATATTGCATGCATTGGAAATGGATAAATGTCAATCGGCGGAATCAGGGGCTTACACTGTGTACAAAGGGAGTGAAAGTATTGTGTTGGAGGTAGTGGTATCATATGATCTCTGGTTTTGGCATGAATTTTTTGGTATGCCCGGTTCAAACAATGATATTAATATGATGAACCGTTCTTACATTTTTAAAAATCTTATCAACGGGAAAGCACAACCAACGAACTTTGTGGTAAACAGACATCCGTATGATATGGGATATTATCTTGGTGATGGCATATACCTAGAGATTTCTACTGTTGTGATGTCTATTAAACATCCAGATTCCAAGAAAAAACAAAACTTTTCAGCAATGCAAGAGGGTTGCCGAAAAGATGTAGAGCGAGGCTTTGGTGTACTGCAAAATCAATTTGCCATCGTCAAGCAACCTGCAAGAATGTGGAATCCAGACGTACTTGCATATATCATGAAAATTGTTATCACTTTACATAATATGATAGTGGAGGATGAGCGTCTACCCGGTGATTTGCCACATGAATATGATTAATGCTGCAACCATGCACCGGTAAATATATCAAGACAACATAGTGATGAACTTTCGAGAATGAGAGTTGAGCAACGCCGACGTGCGGTACACAACAAAGATACGCATATTCGTTTGCAAATTGATCGAACACTTATGGTCAGATTTTGGAGACGACAAACATTTTCGAAACCATGCAGATAGGTTTTGTGGATATATCTCTTGTAAACCCTCCCGAGAAACCTCTCGTCCGCTAGGGGCACCTAGTGGTTTAAAGGCTTGCTGCACATGTTAAGTGCAGCTGTGATGCCTGTGAAAGTGAGCTTAGCGTTACTTTTTAGCTCTTGTATTATCAATATGCTTACTATGTTGTACTGAATAATTAACAGAAGTATCATAAATAACCAATATCACTTATTCAGAACAATAATACATCACTAAATGTTAAGATATCTTATTTTCACAGGAGTCGCGGTTGCACTTAGCACGTGCAACAAGCCCTTAAACCATTAGGTGGCCCCAATGGACGAGTTATGTCTCGTGAGAGTTTACAAAGAGATATACCCACAAACCTATAATCAAACCTTCAACTAGTGGTACGACGCTCTAAACATCTTCGAAGAACAATCAACACAAAAGGGTTGTATTTTTCCATCACCCTTAGGATCTCGAAATAAGGTTGGTACCTGAAATATGAACCTTTCCATCTTCTCCATTCCTCTAGAGATCGCAACAACTTCGTCATCAGTTTCATTCCTAATTCTTCTTTCATTCACCTTAGCGGTTAAAGTTGAAAATTGTAGTACTGCCCTTCCTATTTCCTGAAATCGACAAAAAATACATGCTTTGTTCCGGTTATTGGGGTTATCGGTTTCATTACAGAAGTTAATATGGATATGTTCTAACCATTCCATGCTCATTGAACCATTCATTCGACGTTCATGATCCCTTGCTGGATAATATAATACTAAGTTTCGACAAAGAGATAAATCTTCCTTTAAGGTAAAACTATCAGCATTAATACTAAAATTTTGGTAAGCCATAATTCTAAAACGGAGAGATAAAAATAACCTTTCAATTAGGTTATTTGAAGTGTGGAAGGTGTGGTTTCCAAATGGGAAAGAATGGGTATATATACGGCCTTTTTTGAATGGAAATAATTCTTCAAATTTCAATAACAAATTAAAGCATGATATTGATAGACACATTTTTGTGTCTAATTTGCGCCCGATTATCTGTTTCGATAGTATTCGATTTTGTACTTATTATGTCTTTTTATGTCTTTATAGGTATTTTTGAGAAATAAACATTTGCGGAAAAATCGGCTCGAAAAGAGATAAAGGCACCCAGAAAAGTGATAAAGGCACCCTCACTTTGGATTGGGGGCACCCCCTTTTACATTTCAAAAACCGATTTTGGCGGGAACCCTAATCTTATCGAAGAGAAACTTCTGATGACTATTTGTACGTGATTTTAGGGATTTTGGGTACTTCTATTTGACCCGAAGACAAGAAGAGATCAAAACAAGATCAAACACATCAAGCAATAGTGATTCATGCCGTGAAAAGTGCTTCAAAACCGTGTTGTAGCCGGAGAAGGAAAATTCACGTTGTAACAAGATCAAACACGTATTCAAGTTGGATTTGGACTCTTCTTTTGAGTCCTTATCAATTAAGGAAGATACCTAGGGTTAGAAAAGGCTATAAATAGCAAAGAGAATCGAAGAGAAAAAAATGAGAGGAGAGCCACCGTAAAAAAAACAGGAAGAGAAGAAAAGAAAATTCTGCTGCTGCCGAAGAGGAAGAACAGCTGAAGAACATAAGGCGCCAGCTAACTGTCGTTGATTCTGTCGCTGCTTCAGCTGCTTCAACAGTTGTTCATCTGCTACACATATTATCTGTCCTTCTTTTCTGTACCTTTTTCTGCTGCTATAACACGCTGAACCACTTCATTGTAACGTTTAAAAGCGTATCAAATCAGCTGTGTTACTTCCTTTTAGCCTTTGTAAACACTTTTTGAGCAATGAAAGATTATTTTGAGTGTGTTTTCTCTACAATGAGCTAGTCACCATTACCGGGACGACGGGGGAAGCTTTTTCTCCAATAATTAAGTGGTAACTCTATTTTATTTATTTATTTACAATTCTTTTATTATTAATTGCTAGATTAAAATTGAAAAAATGGTTATTCTTAAATAGTTGTGTTCTCAAAGACCTCAATAACTAAAATAGGGTTCAAAGGCATCATATTTCTACGAGAAATGGTTCCTAACTTCTGGCATCGCTCACAAGCAACACAGTAACTTTGGGAGTCTTTAAACAACGACGGCCAGTAGAATCCACACTGCAATATCTTAGCAGCAGTCTTCTTAGCACTAAAGTGACCCCCACAAGCATGATCATGACAAAAGGAAATAATACTTGACTGGTCACTCTCAGGTATACATCTCCTAATAATCATGTCTGGACAATACTTAAACAAGTAAGGCTCGTCCCAAAAGAAATGTTTCACCTCAGTTAAAAACCTAGAACGATCTTGTTTACCCCAGTGTTGAGGCATTCGACCAGTAACAAGATAATTCACTATATTCGCAAACCAAGGTGATTGGGAAACAACAAATAGTTGTTCATCAGGAAAGCTATCCCTCACAGGAGGGGAATCATCAGGGGAATCCAAGATAAGTCTAGACAAGTGGTCTGCTACTACATTTTCTGCACCCTTTTTATCTCTAATTTCTAGCGAGAATTCTTGTAACAAAAGGATCCATCTAATTAATCTAGGTTTAGTATCCTTCTTAGACAGAAGGTATTTCAAAGCAGCATGATCGGTAAAGACTATAACCTTAGAACCTAAGAGATAGGATCTAAACTTGTCTAAGGCAAAAACAATGGCTAAAAGTTCCTTCTCTGTGGTGGTGTAGTTCATTTGGGCATCATTCAAGGTTTTGCTAGCATAGTAAATCACATGAAGTAATTTGTTCTCTCGATGACCTAATACAACACCAATAGCATAGTCCGAAGCATCACACATTATCTCAAAGGGTAGGTTCCAGTTAGGTGCCTGGACTATGGGAGCGGTAGTGAGTAAAGTCTTAAGCTTCTCAAAAGCCTCTAAACAAGCATCATCAAAGACAAACTTAACATCTTTTGCAAGCAAATTGCAAAGAGGTCTAGAAATTAAGCTAAAATCCTTAATGAATCGACGATAAAAACCTGCATGCCCTAAGAATGACCTAACATCTCGTACTGTTTTGGGAACCTGTAAAGTCTTAATAAGGTCAACTTTGGCTTTGTCTACCTCTATACCATTAGAAGATACGATATTCCCTAAAACAATTCCTGATCGAACCATGAAATGGCATTTTTCCCAATTAAGCACTAAATTCTTTTCCTTACACCTAGTCAACACTTATGTCAAATGGTGCAAGCATTCATCAAAAGATGACCCAAATACCGAAAAATCATCCATAAAGACCTCTAAAAACCGTTCTACCATGTTAGAAAATATGCTCATCATACAACGCTGAAAAGTAGCGGGTGCATTACACAACCCGAAAGGCATGCGTCTATATGCAAAGGTACCAAAGGGACAGGTAAAAGTAGTTTTCTCTTGGTCTTCTGGCGCAATAACAATCTGATTATAACCAGAAAAACCATCTAGCAAGCAATAGTGGCTATGTCCAGCTAATCTCTCTAGCATTTGGTCGATGAAAGGAAGGGGAAAGTGATCCTTCCTTGTGACCTTGTTCAATTTTCTATAGTCAATACAAACACGCCACCCCGTGGTCACTCGGGTTGGGATTAATTCATCGTTATCATTCTGAACTACAGTGATACCTGATTTCTTGGGGACAACCTGAACGGGGCTGACCCACTTACTGTCTGAAATTGGGTAAATAATACCCGCATCTAACAACTTAAGCACTTCAGTTCGAACTACTTCTTTCATATTGGGGTTAAGTCGACGTTGCATCTCCCTAGACGGTTTTGTATCATCCTCTAAATGAATCTGATGTATACAAACAGTAGGACTTATTCCCTTAATATCTGCTATGGTCCACCCTAAAGATTTCTTATTATCTTGAAGCACGGTCACTAGCCTACTTTCCTGGTTACTATCCAAGTCGGATGCTACAATCACAGGCAAAGTCTCAGATGGGCCTAAATACACATATTTCAGAGTATCTGGTAGTTGTTTAAGGTCCAACTTAGGAGGCTCTTTTAAAGAGGGAATTAGGGTAGATTTAGAAACGGGTAGTTGTTCAAACTCAGGTTTCCATCCATTACGAGTGTCTAACAAAGGGGCTGAATCTAACAAAGCATTCACCTCATTGATTACACTATCATCATCAAAATCAAACCCAAAGTGGGCTAACGGATCTTCTAACAAAGTGTTCGGTAATGACTCCTGAACTAGTGTTCCTATCATGTTCACCTCTTCAATGCACGGGTCATCTAACTCAGGTGGTTTCTTACTAATATTGAAAATATTTAGCTCAATAGTCATATTACCAAATGATAAGTTCATAACACCATTTCGACAGTTAATGATCGCATTAGATGTTGCTAAAAACGAGCGACCTAATATCACAGGTATCTGATTCTCTGGGTCAGGGACAGGTTGGGTATCAAGTACAACAAAATCTACTGGATAAATAAAATTATCAACCTCAATAAGAACATCCTCTATGACACCACGAGGAATTTTCACATACCTATCAGCTAACTGCAGTGTCATCTGAGTAGGTTTCAAATCACCAAGTCCTAGCTGGAGGTACACATGGTACGGTAGTAAGTTCACACTGGATCCTAAGTCAAGTAAGGCTCTCTCAACATGGTAATTACCTATTGTGCAAGAAATAGTTGGGGAACCTGGGTCTTTGTACTTAAGAGTTGTATTGTTCTGGATAATTGAACTCATGTGACTAGCTAAAAAGGCTTTCTTTTATACACTAAGCTTTCGCTTTCGCGTGCAAATGTCCTTAAGGAACTTGGCATAAGGAGGAATCTGCCTAATTGCATCTAATAATGGAAGGTTGATCGTGACTTGCTTAAAAACCTCCAATATGTCATTAAAGTCGGATTCCTTCTTTGTGGGTGCTAACAATTGTGGGAATGGGGCTCTGGGAACAAAATCTGGCTTATGGGGAGCTACCTCAGGCTCTTTAGAGACTTTATCAGTCTCTTCAGCTATTGGATCAGATGGGTGAACTACAGTATGTTCACTATCAGGCACAGTTACCTTGTTATCAACCAATTTACCATTCCTGAGGGTTCTAATTGCATTCACATGATTTGATGATTTCTCACCAGGAGATATTTCATGAACTCTTCTAGGATTGGGTTGGGGTTGACTAGGAAACCTACCTTTTTCTCTTTCTCTTAAAGACTCAGCGATCTGACCAACCTGGGTTTCTAAATTAGAAATAGCCTGACTATTACCCTGAACAATCTTTTGATTATCTCGTAAACTCTGGTTGATAGACTGCTGGAAATCTTTAGTATTCTGAGTCAATGAGGCAACAGACTCAGCTAAACTCATTATCGTCTTATCTAGCGGACTCTGAAATTGTGTTGGTCCAGCATAACCAAAACCTGGGGAAACTTTAGAATTACTAGACTGACCTTGACTATGGCTCTTGGACCAAGAAAGGTTAGGATGGTTTCTCCAACCAGGGTTACAGGTTTCTGAATAAGGGTCGAACTTCTGACGATTATGAAACCTAGTGTTATTATAAAGGGCATGGGCTTGCTCTTGAACAATCTGTCCTTCCCAAAATGGTTTGGGCTCAATACTACTAGATTGACTCAGTTCTAAAGCTTCTAACCTTTTAGATATAGCCGCTATTTTGGCATCCGATTCAAAAGATCCTTCTACCCTATTAACATTCCCTCTACTTAGAAGAATTGTTCTCTGGGGCTCCCTACTATTTTCCCACTGTTGGGTTTTTTCGGCGATTTCATTCAAAAATGTCATCGCACTATCGACAGTTTTATTTTCAAACCCACCTGTGCATAAGGACTCAACCATGGTTGTTGTCGAATAATTTAAACCCTCGTAGAGGATCTGAACTAGCCTTACTTTTTCTAAACCATGATCAGGACATTGGATAATTAGTCATTGAACCTTTCTAAATACCTATATAAAGATTCTCCCTCTTGTTGAGCAAATGTGCAAATCTGCTGCCTAATAGATGATATTTTGTGCCTAGGGAAAACTTCTGGGAAAAGGCAGATGTAAGTTGTTCATAGGTTTCAATTGACTCGGAAGTCAAACTATATAGCCAAGACTTGGCTTTGTCTCTTAGCGAAAAAGGAAACAGTCTAAGTTCCAATGATTCATCATCTAGGTCCTTGATCCTGATGGTACTACATATTTCCTAAAAATCTCTAACATGGAAATAGAGGTTTTCATTTTCTTTCCCTAAGAAGATTGGGAGCATCTATATGATCCCAGGTTTCAACTCATAGTTTGCTTCAGTATCAGCCAACTTGATACATGATGGACGAGAACTCCTAGTCGGGTTCAACAAAGCTTTTAAAGTTGCCATTGCTGGAGCTATCAAAGAACTAGAAGTAACTTCTTCACACAGTGTCAAGTTCTCAAAATCAAAAACAAGGTTCTCAAAAGAAGAGTCTTCGAGGTTCTCGTTTCCAGGGACAGAACTTCTAGGCTTGTCACTAATTAAGCGACCTAAAGCGTCTCTTCTCCAAGTCCGCTTGAAGAGCGGTCTTGGCATACAATAAATAAAAACTAAAAATAAATAAATCCTAAACGGAAGGAAATTCTAACAATCACAAGCAAGGATGACTCAACCAAATCAAACCTATTGAATCTAGCAAACAAAAAGCATGATGGCTCCACTTAGATTGTTTCTAGACCAGCTTCTATTCTTTTGAAAGGCAACTAGTTACAATTTTAGCAAACCTCTTAGAACGATCCGAATTAGATTAAGTCGAAGAGAAACATGATAAGCTCTAAGGAGCTTTGATAACCCTGTCTCTTTGGCACTTTTCCCTGGGTTACAAGGCTACTCTAATCAACTTAAAATAATCTTCTTGAACTTCGAGTTCGGCTAACAAAGTAACCAATACAGTCCTTTTGAACGAGTTTCCTATAAGCTCGTTACCATATCGGTCTCTTTCTAGTCAAAATTTTAAGGTTTTAGGTTCGCGTTGGGTAACGTGTTCCTACAGCGGGAAAGAAGGAAACGGTGATGAAATCCGAGTCCTTATCTTGTATGGCCAGTTCTTGCCCTTTACTAGAAAAGTAAGTCCATTTTCAATTCCTCAACATATATGCATAAGAAGGAATACAGTAAACCCACTTGCAAGGGATTCGTGGGTTGATCGAGTCTTACCTCCCGTTCCAGACGGGGGATGATTCGGTTGTAGTTGACTCGGGCCACCGACTCCTGTGTCAGTGTGCGAACCCGAGGGGCCGAGACAATATCGTAATTGTCATCCTTCCCTGTAACAGTTTATATTTAAATTACCCTTCCGTAGGGTTTAAAAATAATAAAATGTCCAAAGTCCCAAAAATAATGTCCAAAAAGTGTCCAAAATAAAAGAAAAATTACAGAAATAATACAAATTCCTAATACAATTTTCTAAAAAAGAAAATAAAATTAAAATAAAATAAAATCTAATTAATAAAAATCTTCGTCTTCTTTTTCGTTCTTTAAGCTTTATCTTTTAACTCCAAGTATTTAGCTTTAATTCCAAATCTTTGGCGTACTTTCTTTTCGATCCAAAATCCAATATGTAGCAAAAAGAGAAATACCAAAAGAAACGTAAAATAGAACAAAATAAAATAATAAAACTAAAAATAAAAACCTAAAAATAAATCTAAAATCCTAAACCTAAAAACAAGTCTGCGTCGGCGGCGCCAAAAATTGATGTGATTTTAATATAGTGGTAAAATAGATTCGATTCTCGGACTTGTGAAGGTTTAATTTCTAGACCTAAATTTAATAAAAGAAAATAAAAAAGATTAAAGTTAAGATGATTTGAAAATAATGGGAAGAACCAGGACCAAGGATTCCACTTTTAACCAATAACTTAAGTGATAAAATCATGCAATTCTTTTTTCGATTTAATCCAAATATACCAAAGATAGGTTTTTAGAAGAATAATTGTAAATCCTAAGCATGAGACATCAAGAGTAGTTAACTAAGCATGACTCATCAAAAGAGAACACAACTATATAAGAATAACCATTTTTTCAATTTTAATCTAGCAATTAATAATAAAAGAATTGTAAATAAATAAATAAATAAAATAGAGTTACCACTTAATTATTGGAGAAAAAGCTTCCTCCGTCGTCCCGGTAATGGTGATTAGCTCAAAATAATCTTTCATTGCTCAAAAAGTGTTTACAAAGGCTAAAAGGAAGTAACACAACTGATTTGATACGCTTTTAAGCGTTACAATGAAGTGGTTCAGCGTGTTACAGCAACAGAAAAATGTACAAAAAAGAAGGACAGATAATATGTGTAGCAGATGAACAACTGTTGAAGCAGCTGAAGCAGCGACTGTAACAGCGACAGAATCAACGACAGTTAGCTGGCGCCTTATGTTCTTCAGCTGTTCTTCCTCTTCGGCAGCAGTAGAATTTTCTTTTCTTTTCTTTTTTTTTTTTTTACGGTGGCTCTCCTCTCCTTTTTTTCTCTTCGATTCTCTTTGCTATTTATAGCCTTTTTTAACCCTAGGTATCTTCCTTAATTGATAAGGACTCAAAGAAGATTCCAAATCCAACTTGAATACGTGTTTGATCTTGTTACAGCGTGAATTTTCCTTCTCCGGCTACAACACGGTTTTGAAGCACTTTTCACGGCATGAATCACTATTGCTTGATGTGTTTGATCTTGTTTTGATCTCTTCTTGTCTTTGGGTCAAATAGAAGTACCCAAAATCCCTAAAATCACGTACAAATAGTCATCAGAAGTTTCTCTTCGATAAGATTAGGGTTCCCGCCAAAATCGGTTTTTGAAATGTAAAAGGGGGTGCCCCCAATCCAAAGTGAGGGTGCCTTTATCACTTTTCTGGGTGCCTTTATCTCTTTTCGAGCCGATTTTTTCGCAAATGTTTATTTCTCAAAAATACCTATAAAGACATAAAAAGACATAATAAGTACAAAATCGAATACTATCGAAACAGATAATCGGGCGCAAATTAGACACAAAAATGTGTCTATCAGATATTGAAAGAAGTGACGACTCTGTTCTGTTCTATCCTAGTGGGTAATTAATAACGGTCTATTCAATGGATGCCTAGAAAGACTGTCGATGCCTAATTATGAAGGGTGTTTGGTCCACGTGCAAAGACAAAAGCATGATATAGAAAGAAGTGACGAGTTTCTTTTTGAGACTGGTGGGTCCATAATAACAGTCTATTCAGTGGAACTCAACGTTTCAATTATTTACTTTGTCAATCTTAAAAATTTAAACAATTTCACTTATCTACTCATGTAGGAGACGAGTAGATAGGCTAATATTTACAGTGTCTAGCCTTTTATCGTGTTGATGTTAATGCGAAAAAAAAGTAGTTGGTTTATTGTTTCATCTGACTTACTTAATTACTCGAAATTTAAAGTTTTCATTAATTCAAACAACAGGTACATTGAAAGTTCATTAATATTTAAAATAACACTATTAGTTCAAAACTAAACTGGAAATTTTAACCTCTTAATACAATTCAGATAAATAAAAATATAAATCCTAAAAGTAGAAACTAAAACTGCCAATCCCTTAATAATTATAATAATTAAGGTTTCAGCTAATCCGAGAATGCTTTAAGCTTGACTTTTCCTTCTCTGCAAAATGTTTGTCTTTCTAAGTTCAATGTACTCTTTTTGTTACGGCATCCAACCTATTATGCGAAACTCGTCTGCTTCTTTCTTTGCGTCAAGTTTTTCTTTCCTAGCTTGTTTTGTCACAAACTTTGCCGAAGACTCAGGTAGTTTTGCTGCAAACTCCAATTCTCTCCGCGCCATCTTCATTTTTGTTTGTTCTCTATAATTGGTATTAAAGTTTTGTTGCTCTTTAATAAATATTTCCATCATTTCATGTTGGCCACTGGATTTTGCTCTCCCTGTTTTCTTCAGTGATTTTGCCTCTTTTTTTCCCATATGATGGTTATATGTGTTAGGTATATCTCCTATTTCTTCATCGCTACTGGAATGGTCTTGACTTGTTTCCTGTCTTTCCTGGTCTTCCTCGTCACTCTCAGAATCTTTTTCATCTTGTGATGAATCGAAAAAAGTTGTTGATCGTCGTGAATATTTGTTATTTTCTAACATAATTGCGTAGCACTCTTCATGCTTAAATTTGTTTCCACCATTAATGGACGATATACAAATTCAAAATAATAATGTACGAGACAAAAATTAAACGGGTTCTTACCTTTGTTTCGGGGCCCTACCCAGTATGGTGTTAACGTTCCACTTCCACCTCTTTTGCAGAGTAAAGCGCCACATCTTTACTTATTCCCTGAAATCGTTTCTGAATGGAGGTCCAAGTGCGCTCCGGAATTGTAGGTATGGCTTCTTTCATCCCAACTAAGATAAGATACCATAATTTTTCTTCTGATTGATTGGAACCAACACTATAATCTTGACATATTGATAAATGAATTATGCGCATCGTTACATCTTCAAATGTAGAAAAATTTGGACCTTGTGGTTTTGGTGTCATAATTCTAACTGATTTGAAAGATATGAAACTAGTGAAATTTTTCTCGCACACAAATAAAATGGGTTAGTAGTATATGAAATGCTCAACCAATTCATATATATAGGTATACCAAAAGATAGCCATTACAACGGTAAGAAATCTCAACGGTAAAAATATTACAAGAGGCGCTCATATACAACCGCCCCACACGGGCGTATTTTTGGCTAACGCCTACAAACAAGCGCAAGTTTGGATAACGCCCACAAATGAACGTCAATTTGGTGAACGCCCAAGACAGGCGGTGGTTTGATTAGTGCCTCATTGACAAGAGTACGCAAGGTTAATGTATGTGCTCTTGTGTGAGCACCCGATACAGGCGGCATTTTGGTTAACGCCGGATCATGAGATGCACCGCTAGATTAATGCCTGACACAAGACGCACATCTTACTTCACGCCTGTCAGGAAACACACTTCTACCTTCACGCTCCACCAAATTCGATTTTGGTCTAGCTCTCGGATCACTTTTGATCCCAAACAGTTAAAAATCTGGACCATAACTCAAATATAGTCCCCCTACTGTGATTGGTTTTGGGCGGACCAAAGAGTATATTTGGATTTGGTCCATGTTTTACTTGCCCCACTGTGGATGCTCTTAGTAGGAGAATTCCCAAAGAGCTGAGCTAAATGAGTCTTTTTTGTCATCATTAATATCCTGAGATTGCTCTATTTTTTCTTTTACTTTTTCCATTGTGGAATGGAAAATGGGGAAATTTGGAATATGCCCCAAAATCAAATGTTATTTTGGGGATTCTAGTTTTTGGGGATATGCCCTAGACGTCCAAAAATTTGTCCAAAAACGTTAACTAGTTGATGAGTGTGTAAAACACATTATTTTTACATCTTAATTTATATTTATTAGTTTTCTATTTTATACAAATTTGATGATTTGTTTAGTTTTGCAGTTTTTAGAAAATATAGTTCTATAAACTAAAAACTCGGTATACTTTGTTCATAAAATAAGTGAAAAGTTAGAAATGGACCTCAATTGCTCCCTCGGCTATCTCAAGACATGAGTTTGCACATAACATTGATTGTAGAAGTCGAAGCCAATTGACTAGTCGCCATATAATTCACGTTGACATACTAGTGGGCTTGAGTTATTTTTAACCAAGTCAAAAGAAGAAAATGGGCAGCGAAGATTTGGAGCAGGACAAGTACTGATTTGGGCCGTGAAAATGTGTGAGGCTTTGAGTCGACAGCTAATACGATCTAATGAAGTGAACTTGGATATAATATGCGGAAAAAGTGGAAATGACTCCGAAGGAATAGATCAATAGTACGTTTGGATACCAGCAGTAGAAGTTAGAAATAAAATTATTTTACTTTATAAAAAATTAATTTTTTAATCTATACTTTTAAAATTTAAAACCAAACTGATTTCTGATTTTTTTATTTTTAGAATTAAAAAATATCTGAAAAATGAAAAGGAATATCAGAAGCAAACTTTATTATTCTTTGTCATTTCTAAACGCATGGTGGTTAACTATTGGCTTATAGAAATAAAATATCTTCCACTTGATTTGTTTCTACCTTTATGCTAAAATGCTACCAAATTAGTATGCATGTGAGACGTAATTAAAGGAAACTAGGTTTCCTTGAAAAAGCTATATAAGAGAAGCAAAAACGGGACAAAGGGGGCTCGACCAACTGGTCTTTCACTTCATTTTTGAGGCGACTGTATATTAGTTTTAGGTTTATTCTTTTTATTTTCTTTATTTTTTTATTTTTTTCTCTATTTCGTAATGGACATCTAACCTCTTTACTAGGGTGTGAAGATGAAGTCAACATTATTATTAAGAAACTCATTTTTTTTTTTAATTTATCTTTATCATTTATAAATGGTTTAATTGATTATTAATTTCTTTCATATGATTCTCTAGTTTGGTATTGTATTGATCAATTATTTGTCAAACAAAAGAAATTATACGATTAGTTTAAAATAGTTTTAATCACAACATCTTTTGAGGCGTAAAATTGTTTGGTCCTAAACTTTCTTGAGTTATATTTAAAATGAGAGTTTCGCGTAATAATTTGATGGATTCTGAGAATCCTAGTATCCTTCATCTTGTTAGTTAAATAAATTTTTTATTTATTAATTTTTTTTTATCATCTAGTACAATATTTAATTAGAAATTAAAAAATTATAATTATTTTAGTATTTGCGAACGATTGTATTTCATATACTATGATAGCCATGCATTTACGGAACACATAATTAAATATCACATCACTAGTCAATATACCCGAACATGTGGGATTACACATGCGAGTTGAAAGATAGATATACCCTTTACCACTTGTGGGAGCCGCATGCGTACAACTAATTGTGCATGTGACATATGTGATGACACGTGGAGATGTGATCCAACCACACATTTTCTCACGTGTTTACTAAACTTACCAATTTATCCTTTTTTTTTTAACTTACATATATGTCTTGCGTGGTCAAGATTGGTTTCACGTGTCGATTTCACCAGATCCAAAGGCCTATGTTGTACCAACGTGGACCACAACACGTTACACCCATTTAAACGAACGGCCAAACATGAAAATTACTGAAAAAAATTATAACGGTAATACTATCTTACGAATACACTGTTACGACAAAGAACTTGCAACTCAGCACTTTCTCATTCCCAAATCTAGAAAGTACAATGTTACAAACATATCCATTCACAAGCACATCGATAAATCGGAAAGGCAAACTTTGCTCAAAACGAAAAATAAAGCCCAACTTGTATGAACGACTGCTTTTATAGCACAACCTTACAAGGATATCCACAAACAAATAATTAAAACCATATTAACTCTAGGAATAAACTCTGAAGTTGGCTCTTTCCAGGTGACAAGTAGAAGTTAGGCATTTGACTTAGAATTCTAGCACATTAGACCTAGATCCTTTCAACAACAAAAAAAAAAAACAGAGAAAAAATTATCGAAGAGCAACAGTTCCGGGCAGTATTTGGGCAACTTCATAACACCATAGTAGTATGCGTAGACTTGGTATAAATACGATAAGAATAATATGGAAATGTCTATAATCGACCAACAAACATTATCAACACATGAAAAGCATGTGTTATTTGTTGGAAATAAAAATGGTTTAATGCTAAAATTAAGATTTTATTACTTAAAATAATTTAGTTACTATAATTAACTAGATGGGTGTTAGGATCACTAGTCCAAATTTGGGTGGAATTATAGCCATCCATTTTCATTTCTTAGTGAATTAGAAACCTTTGATTGTCCCACATTGGGCAAACCAAGGAGGAAGTTCATGCATTTTACCACAAACGTTCTATATAAGGAAAAAGAACTAGTGGATTGGATATGGACTTAGGAAATGGACTAGTGGGCAAATGCACACATGTGCGAGACCGCGGGCTTGAGGAGCTTGCGTGTGCTTTTGCGTGAGCCTTGGCGCGACCCTTGGCGCGACCATTGGCGTGTGAGCCTTTGTGTGACCATTGGCGTGTGCCTTGCGAGTGCCTGCGAGTGCACACGTGTACCCATCAAATATTCAACGGGTTTATGTTAAAAAAAAATATTTTACCGTTTTGAATTAAATGAAAAATAAAATCATCAATATTTTTTAATTAAAAAATCTTAACGTTTTGTTTTAATGGGGGATTTAATATTTCCAAATAAATTTTTTCACCGTTTTAAAACTCAAAGGATTACTTCTCCTATAAAAGAACAACAATACTAAGGTTTTAGTTTACCCCAGTCGCAGCCACTGTCCTGACGACTTTTCACCATCTTCCTGCTTTGTTGTGCGCAATAGTTTACATTCTTATTTTTTCATCTACTGTTAAGTTCACAACGGGCCAACGAGCTTTGCTAGCTGGGTTGGTATCAGGTGATTTTATCCTGAATTCAAATTTGTCACTTAAAAGGTAAGCAACATCTTCCTGAAGGTGTACCTGGCAAATATTGAGAACATGCGACTTCACCTCTCTGTGCTTGAGTGTGTGTGTTGTTTATTTCTAACCCTCCCTTAATCATCTTCAAGTTCTCTGTTGTTTGTGTTTCTCTGTTACAGGAAGATTATTATCCAACAATCTTAACTCAATATCTGTGCAATCAACAAATCTTTTGTAACAATGGCAAAGACTGATGTTGAGAGACCTCAGAAGTTTTCTGGTAAGGATTTTAAGAGATGGCAATCGAAGATGCTCTTTTTCCTGAGTTTCCACATGCTTGATGAAGTAGTATTGAAACCGTATGACAAAGCTCTGGATACTCCTGAATCATCCAAGGAAAAGATACTTGGACGAGAAATAATTATTTAGCAAAAAATCATATTTTAAATTGCCTTGAAGACTCTCTGTATGATTTTTATAATGCTAAAGAGAATTTTACTGCTTTAAATTTATGGACTGCACTGCAAGAAAAATATGTAGCAGAAACTGCAGGAAGTAAAAAATTCCTGGTTGCACGTTTTTTGCAATACAAGATGATGAATGACAAGTCTGTAGTTGATCAGTTTCTGGAGTTGTAAAAAATAATAAATGAAATCATTGCTGAAGGAATGGAAATCTCTGAGACCTTTCAAGTTTCTGTTGTGATTGAAAAATTATCAAGTTCATGGGCCGAATACAAGAGAAGACTAAGGCATGAAACTGGTGAGATTACTATGATAGAATTGGGAAAGAAAATCCAAGTTGAAGAATTGATGTGTTCAAAGGACAAGAATGTTTCTTCTGCAAGAGACATGTCAAACAAAGCTCATGTGATCGAACACAAGTTTGCCACTCTCAGTCTGGACCACAACAAGCGCAAGCCTGGCCCTCAAGGAAAAGGTAAATTTCAAAAACCAAAGTCTGCTATTGGTAAGATTAAGGGAGCTTGTTATGTCTGTGGTGTGTCTGGCCATATGGCAATGCATTGTAGAAAACGCAAAGATACGAATTTTAAGAAACAAAATGTAAACCTAGCTGAAAGTAGTAAAAATGAATTGTCTGGCACGGTGTCTGAGGTGAATTTAGTAACCAATGTGAGGGACTGGTGGGTAGACTCTGGAGCTACCAAACATGTCTGCGGAAGCAAGGATATGTTCACCTCCTACCAGACAGTAGGAGAGGGAGAAAAACTCTATATGGGTAATTCTTCTGCAGCACAAGTTGCAGGAAAAGGAAAGGTTTCGCTGAAGCTTTCTTCTGGGAAAATCCTCACATTGAATGAAGTGTTGCATGTACCAGACATCTGCAAGAATCTCGTTTCAAGTGGTGTGCTAGATGACAAGGGCTTTAAAATTGTTTTTGAGTCTGGAAAAGTGATTATCACTAAGGGTAAGGACTTTGTGGGAAATGGCTATAAGACTGAGGGCCTTTACAAATTATCTGTAATCTCTACTGAAATTAATAAAGTTGATTCTTCTTATGTTGTTGTCTCATTGAATATCTGGCATGGTAGACTTGGTCATGTAAATTATAATTCAATGAACAAATTGGCAAAATCTGGCTGCATTCCAAAATTAAATTTGGAATATGAACATAAATGTGAAGTTTGTGTAGAATCAAAATATGCTAAGAAGCCTTTTCAGAAAAATGTCCACAGAGTTTCTAATCCCTTAGAGTTAGTTCACACTGACTTAGTTGATATGAAATCAATCCAAACCAGAGGTGGAAAAAAATGGTTTGTTACCTTCATAGATGACTGTACTAGATACTGTCATATCTACTTGCTTAAAGGAAAAGATGATGCTCTTGAAGCATTTAAATTATATAAATTAGAAGTAGAAAACCAGATGAATAACAACATTAAAACTGTTAGGTCTGATCGTGGGGGTGAATTCGTAACCCCTATAGCAGACTTTTGTGCGCAACATGGCATTATTCATGAGATAACTCCTCCTTATTCACCACAATCTAATGGTGTGGCTGAACGGAAAAACCGAACCCTTAAGGAGATAATGAATGCCATGTTAATCAGTTCAGGACTACCGGCGAACTTGTGGGGAGAGGCCGTCCTCTCAGCTTGCTATATCCTGAACAGAGTGCCCCTTAAAGGAACAGAAAAATCACCGTATGAATTATGGAAAGGCAAACAACCCTCTTATGGATACCTCAAAGTGTGGGGGTGTTTAGCCAAGGTCTCTATTCCTCCACCTAAGAGGACTAAAATAGGACCTAAAACCGTTGATTGTGTCTTTCTAGGATATCCCGAGCACACCACTGCCTATAGATTTATGGTTGTGAGTTCCGATAACTCGGAAATTGGTGTGAACACCATTTTGGAATCTAGAGATGCTTCATTTTTTGAAAATGTTTTTCCAATGAAAACTGAATCTCGCGTGATACGTGTAGATCCTCTAGATGTCCCTTCTTCTAGCCATTCATTACCGGTAGAAGAAGATGAACCTGTTTATGAGCCAAGAAGAAGTAAAAGACCTAGATTAGAAAAATCTTTTGGGTCAGACTTTATTACCTGTTTAGTTGAAACTGATCCACAAACCTATAAAGAGGCCATGACTTCGTCTGAAGCTCCATGGTGGAAAGAATCCACTATTAGTAAGATGGATTCTATTGTTCAGAATAAAACCTGGGAAATAGTAGATTTACCTCCAGGGTGCAAAACCATAGGTTGTAAATGGATCTTTAAGAGAAAACATAAGGTTGATGGAACCGTGGAAAAATATAAAGCTAGACTTGTAGCTAAAGGATATAAACTAATAGAAGGTGTAGATTTCTTTGACACTTATTCACCTGTCACTAGAATTACTTCAATTAGGTTGCTAAATTGCAATTGCTGCAATCCATAACCTAGAGATACATCAAATGGATGTAAAAACTGTGTTTCTAAATGGTGAATTAGATGAAGAAATCTATATGGATCAACCCGAGGGTTTTGTGGTGAAGGGTTATGAAAAGAAGGTGTGTAGACTTAAAAAGTCTTTATATGGCTTGAAGCAAGCACCTAAACAATGGCATGAAAAATTTGATCATGTAATGTTCTCCAGTGGTTTTAAAATAAATGAAGCTGACAAATGTGTTTACACTAAATATGTCAACGATGCTTGTGTGATGGTATGCCTGTATGTTGATGATATGCTTATACTAGGTACAACCTTAGAAATCATTAATTCCACTAAGAACATGTTGAATGAGAACTTTGACATGAAAGACTTAGGTCCTGCTGATGTAATCCTAGGGATGAAAATTAGAAAGGAGTCTAATGGCTTCAGTCTCAGTCAATCTCATTATGTTGAGTCAGTTCTGAAGAAATTTAACCAGTTGATAGTAAACCAGCAAGTACTCCTTTTGACCCTTCTTGTAGACTCAAGAAAAACAAAGGCAATGGAGTCTCGCAACTTGAATATTCACGTGTCATAGGAAGTTTGATGTACTTAATGAACTGCACGAGACCAGACATTGCCTATGCAGTGAGTAGACTAAGTAGGTATACCTGTAATCCAGGACAAGAGCATTGGGATGCACTTTTCAGAGTGCTGAGGTATCTTAAATACACTTTAAACTTTCGGTTGAGTTATGAGAGATACCATGCTGTTCTGGAAGGATACTGTGATGCAAACTGGATAGCAGACTCAGAGGAGTCTAAGTCTACGAGTGGATACGTTTTCACTCTAGGCTGTGGAGCAGTGTCTTGGAAGAGTTCCAAACAGACATGTATCGCTCGATCCACTATGGAATCCGAGTTTATAGCGTTAGATAAAGCAGGAGAGGAAGCCGCTTGGTTAAGATTCTTTTTAGAAGACATTCCTCTCTGGCATAGACCTGTGCCAGCTATATCTATACATTGTGATAATCAAGCTGCAATAGCTAATGCTAAAAACAACAACTATAATGGAAAATCTATTCATATAAGGAGAAGACACAATTCTCTAAAACAACTAATCTCAACTGGCGTTATTTCTGTTGACTTTGTGAGGTCTAAGGAGAATATCGCGGACCCTTTGACGAAAGGCTTGTCCAAGGAGATAGTTAGTAATGCATCGAGGGGGATGGGACTTAAGCTCATCAATTAAAACTTTCCATGAAGGATACTCAACCTTGCTGACTGGAGATCCCAAGATCAAGGTTTTGAATGAGACAACTAATTTGTGGCGGGTAAAAATTAAACATTATCAGAGAATTATTTTCTCTGTCCCTTCCCTATGGTGTAGACGTGATAGTGTGACTGCAAGTGAGGATGACTTAGAGTAAAGTCTTAATGAGTTCTATTGTTTCAATTTAAGATTGAAATGGGGTGTAGCAGTTAACACTCTTGATAGAACTCACCTATCTGAATGAGGAAGTGGTTCGCTTCCTATGAGAACTGAGCTGATTCTCTAGAGCATTCTGAGAAACGGGATACGTCCAGGGCCAAAACGGACACAAGGCGTGAACTTAACAGCATTTTAAGAGATATCTCGCGTAAGGAGTTATTGAAGAATTACACTAAACGATGGCAGTTCAAGACATCACGTTCACTGACCATCAAGTAGTTCCGGTGCTTCTCACTAAGCAAAGGTTCAATTCCAAATGGTCACCTATTGCTTAAGAGGTATTTCTCGTTTTTTCGTTTTTCCGATTTTTCGGTTTCGTCATTCATGTGGGGGATTGTTGGAAATAAAAATGGTTTAATGCTAAAATTAAGATTTTATTACTTAAAATAATTTTGTTACTATAATTAACTTGATGGGTGTTAGGATCACTAGTCCAAACTTGGGTGGAATTATAGCCATCCATTTTCACTTCTTAGTGAATGAGAAACCTTTGGTTGTCCCACATTGGGCAAACCAAGGAGGAAGTTCATGCATTTTACCACAAACGTTCTATATAAGGAAAAAGAACTAGTGGATTGGATATGGACTTAGGAAATGGACTAGTGGACAAATGCACACATGTGCGGTGCTTCGCAACGAAGCACCGCGGACCGCGGGCTTGCGGAGCTTGCGTGTGCTTTTGCGTGAGCCTTGGCGCGACCCTTGGCGCGACCCTTGGTGTGAGCCTTGGTGTGAGCATTGGTGCGAGCCTTGGCGTGAGCCTTGGCGTGACCATTGGTGTGAGCCTTGGCGTGTGCCTTGCGAGTGCCTGCGAGTGCACACGTGTACCCATCAAATATTCAACGGGTTTATCTTAAAAACAAATATTTTACCGTTTTGAATTAAATGAAAAATAAAATCATAAATATTTTTTAATTAAAAAATCTTAACGTTTTGTTTTAATGGGGATTTAATATTTCAAAATAATTTTTTTCACCGTTTTAAAACTCAAAGGATTACTTCTCCTATAAAAGAACAACAATACTAAGGTTTTCGTTTACTCCAGTCGCAGCCACTGTCCTGACGACTTTTCACCATCTTCCTGCTTTGTTGTGCGCAATAGTTTACATTCTTATTTTTTCATCTACTGTTAAGTTCACAACGGGCCAACGAGCTTTGCTAGCTGGGTTGGTATCAGGTGATTTTATCCTGAATTCAAATTTATCACTTAAAAGGTATAGCAGCATCTTCCTGAAGGTGTACCTGGCAAATATTGAGTTAAGGGCAGTCTGTTGAACATGCGACTTCACCTCTCTGTGCTTGAGTGTGTGTGCTGTTTATTTCTAACCCTCCCTTAATCATCTTCAAGTTCTCTGTTGTTTGTGTTTCTTTGTTACAGGAAGATTATTATCCAACGTTATTTTAAAACGTTAATCTCCATTTTATCCCCACAAATACTGAAGTACCTAAGCACACAAAAATCCTGTACACAAATATGAGGTTATGATGTTATAAAAAAATAATTTTATCCATATAGTCTTAGTTTATCAAGGTTACACTTTCAGTAATATGGGAAGCTGATCTTGAAAAAGAACACTGCTGCAATAAGACCATTTTGTGCATAGTCCAATAACGAATACCCTGAACCATAAACACTGCGGCCTTCCATGTAAAAACTGGTTACAAATCAGCAATAAGTAGAATACTATTCCGGTTTGCTGCATTTCCATGCCAGCTGCAACCAAATCAGCCGCAACTGTTTTTGACCCTTCCGAAGCTGCCTTTGAACGGTAGTACTTGACAATTGGTAGTTTCCCGAAGACAAATGCATAGAGGACAGCACACAACAGCATAAAAGATGTGGCGATTGAGAGGAACACCACTGCAACAGATGATGAGATAAGAGATTCATAAGACATCCACCACGTACAGAGGAAAATTCAGATGCTACAAATTTTTAGTCCGACCGTGTAAGAACATGGAAAGTCGCATTGTCTTTCCTAATGAACTTTATAGGAGTATATGAGACTATCTTGGTATGTATCAGTTATGAGTCTTATGACTAAGAATAACCCAAATTTCAAAAATAAAGCCTAATGATTTGTACATTATACATTAGCTTGTTTCTTAAACGATTAATGATATGCCACTTACTTACCCCCTTGCGAAGACCACTCCTGGAATTTTCAAAGGCTGCTTTTGTTATCAACCGCAAAGATGATGTTAGGATCCCAGATGCAGCCATCCCACTCAAAACATTCTTCATTTGTTTCAGGAACAAAAATACCAGCAATGCCAAAATATGATTCAGTACTAACAACCAGTAAGAGAGAACCGAGAGAAATTGAGCCAAGAAAAAAATATTACCTGCATAAGCTCAGGACACATTAAGGAGAGATCTCCAAACAGCCCACCTTCAAGAGACCCCTGCGCAAGTGCAACAATTACCACAATTGAGCAGAGATCAATAAACCTCCCAAGCCCCCCACCTCCAGATGTAGCTAGATCCAACTATGAAACAAATGGAAGAACGAAGAAAGAAACGAATTTAAAGCCGAAAGATTCTACGGATGAGCAAACAGAAAGATGAAAGATAACATAAGAGAGAGGAGGTGACTACTTAGTACTTACAACTATAATTGCTGCATTACTTATAAATACAAGTAGAAAGCCAGAAATAATTCGTTTTCTTGTGTTCAGTGTTGCCTCATAGTTTTCTATGCCGCATACCTCCAAAGCACTTGAGCAGTTTCTGGTTCTTTAACTTCTTCATCAGTGTCATGTAAGCGTTTCAATATTGTGTAAGTAGGTACGTACGTATTTTGGCCGTTGAAAGATGAAAGATGGAAATTTAGGAGAGATTTCATAGAAATTGGAACCCAATGTATTCTATTTTAAAAGTTCTATTTGCCAAAAAATTGAATCCTGATTCATTTTGGTATATCAGTTGTCATAAAAATGCAGCTCCTATAGTCTTCCAGAAATGTGAGTTGGGAGAAATTCTAATACGAAACGTGGAGTCACGAATTTTACAGATGTTCATTACTCATTTTTACTTAAATGAAGAACAGGTACAAGTAAAACCAAAAGGTAGACGACGAAAATACACATACCGGGAACAAGTATTGATAGTAATCTTGTATTGTCACAATACTGTTTCAAGAAAGAAGGCACCCAATTCCTAGAAACCAGCATATTATACTTGCCATGATCCGTACCTCTGGTTTGGCAATTATGACAGCCATGGTTGTTCTTTTCTTTAAGTTCCTACCTTAAAGATAACCAAATTGGCTTTTAGCACTGTTGTGGCACTACAGAAAATCTCCTTATAAACTTCTAAAACTAGAAAAATATAATCAAGAAAAATGAAAGCCAGTCATGCAGTTCAAATAAGTAGAGAAGATTGTTCTCTCTAATGATAGGATTATGCTGATTTGGTTTATTGATTTTTTTTATTGACTGTCAAGAACCAAAATCTAAGTCATCTTATTTTCCTATATTCTCTAGCACATTTAATTCTCCTTCTCTTCCTTTATTCTCTCGTCCATCACCCTTAGCTCCTTTAGTTACTTGGTCATAAATATTGCAAGATCCTTTCTTAAATCGCTAATATTTATTGTCTAATTTTTGATTCATTTTTAGAGAGTTCTAGTAGGACCTTGGTTGGACTGAATGGTTAGGTTTCAAAACATTGAGTGCAAACGTTAGGAGCATACAGCATTTGCCAATGAACCACCCAAGAATCCAAAGCCAAAACTGTGAAGCGATTTTGCTCTTCAAATGTTTCAAGCAAACGGTTTATTTACCCAAAAAAAAAAAGTGACAAATATCACCAGCCTTTGCCAATGAACCACATGCAATCAAAGTGTTGCACCAAGAGTAATACCCCTATAAGAAGAAACAAATTAGATCAACTTACTAAACCAATTTTAAAAATCTAAAAACCAATCAACTGTGAATGGAGAGGCCCTAAGCTTGAAATTGCTTTTGGTGGTAGCTGATAGCCCATGTAGGACTATTAGTTTGAGCATCCAATTCACAGCCGATTGGCAATAAGCATTGCATTCCAAACACTATATAAACATAGTTCTCATAATCGTATCCCCCGATGTGGGACTATTATTAAGAGCTTATCAGTTATCAACTTATCACACCTTCATGCTATCAAGTCAGCTTGTGGAACCCAAACGAACAGTTCCAACATATCAAAATTGAGAATCAACACCAAAAAGTAGCATAAGAAATCCCCCAACGCTGGAAATTTAATTTTAGTATACAACGCATTATAACACAAACCTCTAGTTTGAGCATTTGTGCCACTTTCATTAGCGAATGCTATGGCTTCTTCATTCTGTGAACTCCTACCATGGATGTTTCTGAATTCCTACAGCAAGATTCTCAAACCGGCTTTTAGCAATTTTATGGTTCTTGTTATCCATTAGCATCTGTGCTTACGAGAGTTTAAAATATTGAAAGAGGAAGGATCCATTGACAGGCCCTTATCTAACATGATCTCACATGGTTGCACGACCGTCAGATACCAGTGCAATGAAGGTCAGAATTTCTTGATTTTAATTAGATTGGATTGGTTCGTATTACAGGTTGGGCACACCGCATATTCAATAGTCAATTACGCAATGCAACTCGACTCCATTTAAATTGATAAAGTCTTATTTTATTTACAAATTCTTTCAATTCAGTTCAGAGCAAAAGTAAAAACAGAAAAGTACTATCAAACTATCAAAATGAAAACCAAAATTACAAAAATTAGAACTGAAACGATTTTGTTCCTAAAGACTGAAATGGATAGAGGTTCCGTAATCACCATTGTGTGTTTATTTACAAACTGACTTCCCTGTGAAAAATCACCAGCCTTTCCCAATGAGCCACATCCAATCA
Source organism: Papaver californicum (assembly GCA_023531435.1). Lineage (NCBI taxonomy): Eukaryota > Viridiplantae > Streptophyta > Magnoliopsida > Ranunculales > Papaveraceae > Papaver > Papaver californicum. Next base: position 1,698,080 of record JAJJMC010022854.1, read on the forward strand.
AGTGTTACGCCGAGAGTAATACCTACAAGAAGAAACAGAGCAAGCAAATTCCCCAATGCATTTTTCTCTGGACCCTGTACATGGAGAGAACAATGAGAATCAGAAAATGATTAACGCATTAAAGAAAAATGATTTCAGGTAGTAAGAATACTGTTGACCAACCTTGTAACCCTGGGGAGCCGCTGTAAAGGCACAGACTGTGAGATATCCATTACTTAACCCTAAGAATGATGTCAAAAAGATCATCCAGCCTTGGCTTCCATACTTGGCCGTAAAATAGAAACATGGGATGAGCAAGAAACGAGACAGGGTTGCACCCAGGATGACCTTTCTTGATTTTAACATTAAAGCTTCTATTACTGGAATGTATCTCCCAATCAAATCTAAGAAATTGTACATCGCAATTAGAACAACCGCATACCTGAGCAGAAACAAACCAACGGCAACAAATTAGTATTGCATAGCAGATAAGGAAACTTCATAAACAACAAGTTTTCTTAAGCAATTAGTTGCAAGAAAAAATTTCAACACTGTCCATCTTTGAGCAGTTTGATAAGGAAGGAGAGAGCTACCAGGTACCCAAGCTGTGTTTCCCAGTGTCTTCTGCTAAGAACCCAGGGAGAATCGACAATGTCAACGCATATATTAGAATTACAGTCATTATAATGTCAATGTTTTGAACTAGCAACTGTTTGGTGGTCAGGCGCTCCAGTTGTTTATGCCCTTCCTCGTCAGCCTGTAATAGAAACTCCAAAATCTTATTGCTGGACCTCATAGTAAATTACTCGTAAATAAGGGTTTGTGTCAATAGACGAGAAAGAAAAAGGGCATATGAAATACTATTTTGATTTGTTGTGTTTCCGTTCCACCGGCAATCAGATCAGCTGTAACTGTTTTTGATCCTTCCGAAGCTGCCTTAGATCGGTAATACTTGACAATTGGTAGTTTTGCAAAGACCATTGCGTAGAGAAATACACACATCAGCATAAAAATTGTGGAGATTGAGAGGAACACCACTGCAAAAGATGATTATATAAGATGGTTATAACTTATAAGAATCCATTTCGAAGGAAAATTCAGATGTTAAAGTTCAGATTCAACTGTATACATATATGGAGAGTGAAAGTTGAAGCAAAACATTACCGCATTGTTGTTTCCTAATTTTTTTTTAAAAAAATGTCTATTAAACTTAAGAATCAATGTGGTATGTGAGGAAACAACAGTGCGATATATGAGGGTCTCTAGTCTTGGTAAGAATCAGTCATGACTAATTTGGTCTGGTGACTTCATTACTAGCAATAAGGTAGCATGTAGGTGTCCATTGTTTATTATAAAGCAAATAATTTCTATATGGATCAGAGATGCATCACATACTCATTTCTTAATCAGTAAAAGGAACTAACAAAATGCGTCACTTACTTGCCCCCTTGCGAAGACCATTGTTGGAATTATCAAACACTGCTTTTGTAATTAACCTTAAAGACGAGGTTAGAGCCCCCGATGCAGCCATACCCCCTAGATAAGACTGCATTTTTTTCCCAAGAATAAGTTGATTAATGAATGTAGTAATATACACACTAGTAATAACAACCAGTAAGAGAGAAGATAAATAAACTGAACCAATAATAAATATTACCTGGACGAACTCAGGGCACATGAAGGAGAGATCCCCAAACATCCCGCCCTCAACATACCCCTCCGCAATTCCAACAATTGCTACAATAAGGCAGAGACCAATATACTTCCCAAGCCCTCCTCCACCAGATGTGGCTACGTCCAACTATGAAACAAACAGAAGAGCAAAGGATAAATATAATTAAAGCCCAAGTGTTTGACAGACGAGCAAAAGGAATGATGAAACTGCTTGATAGATGAATAATTATAGAAGGGGGATATTTTTCTGATAGGGCGTTTCTACTCACAATTATAATTGCTAGTGAGCTTATAAAGAAAAGATTAAATCCAATAATGATTCGTTTTCTTGTGTTTGTTTTGGCCTCGTGGTATGCAAATATAGCAGTTGTTGCAAGTGCAAATGGAAAATAAACAATTGAGATCACCCTAGCGGGATGGTAATCCTGCATCAAGAATACAAAAAAAAAGAGGTAAGTCAGCAGATAACTTCTTTTGGGTTAACCTTGCATCAAGGGAAGAAACAAAGCATAACTGAAGCTACTAAACCCACCATCCTGGTGTAGAGGATGAAGATTCACATGAACTATTTTCACTTAAACTCTCAATGCAAAGAGCATAGTAAGGCAAAAGATAAAGTAAAACACATACCGGGAACAAGTATTCATAGTAATCCTGCATCGTTAACATACTGTTCCAAGCAAGAAGGCACCCATTCCCTAGAAGCCAGCATATTACCATTGCCATCTTCTGGCCCTGTTAGTCATTTAATCCAACAAAACCAATTCAAAACTTACACCCAAAAAAAAAAGTAAAAGAAAAAACAAAGGAAATTGAATAGAAAATAGTGTGAATAGATAATACACACACCCCTGATTTTTCCATAATGCCACTTCCATTAGCGAAAATCATGTCTGCTACCTTCTGTGAGCTCCTACCACTTTCATCAGCAAATGCCATGAATAAATACTCCTTTTTTAAAATCCTACTACCACCACAGCAACCAACCATATTTAATTTTAAAATACGAAGTGCAAATAAACCTGAACATGCAACTACTGAAAAAAACAGATCAAGACAAAAGTAGCAAGTAACAATGTAGGATAAACTGGAGAATATTCAAACAAAATAAAATACAAAAGAAGAGGTCACCAGAGAGTATTGCAGGAAGAAGATGAAGAATCTGTTTGTTCCTATGTGGCTATTGATTTGGTTTTTATTTAAAACAGAATACATATATAGAATAAAAATCTGCACGCAGTTTAAGGTAAAAGGTCTTTATTAGGAATAGGAGGGGTAGCTGTCTGGGTAGGGTATGGGAATTTCTGTATTTACTTTCTTCTCTTCTCTTCTCTTCTCTTCTCTTCTCCTTGATTTGGTATCCACGAAAGAGAGTTAGATAAGAATACGTATGTTTGTTATGGACCTTATGGTATTTTTGGGTGATGTGAGATACCGTGGGATTAGGAGCGTTGAATATGAATATTCTGTTTCCTCTATTAGAAGATAACTAACAATAATTATAAAATCAAAATGAGTATTTTTATACTCTGTGATTACAGTTGGGTTTGGGTAAATGCCAGCTAGCTAGCTAACCTAAGATTTCTGCGAATGTTTGAGATTTTGTTTTTTCCGAATGGAATCCTTGTATTTCTAGTACAGTATGTATGTTCATACGACTGATGAGGAAAATGAATTCGCTTTTACACGAAAGATTAGGAGTGTTCATACTTCCGTGGGGACACACCATTTTCTTCACTCAAAAAAAGGGGTAGATAGGAACAGAATAGTGGTAGTTGGCGCCTATGGAACTATGGAAGTCGGTGATGGAGTTGCTATTTTTTATTCTAACAAAGGCATTAATTAAACAAGTTTCATTCCAAAAAAACGAGTTACTTTAGCTAATACATCTGCAGCTTTATTACAGGTTTTATACACAAACTCACAAGACCACACTGGATTAATATTATATAACTATACACATTTTCTAAGAAGAGGCTGACTATGCTAGTGAGAAAGATTAACTTGTTGATTTATGTAAGAATTGATATCAAGATTGTCTGTTTCAAAGATAAGATGAGACCAACCATCTGTTGTTGCTAATTGTATAGCTTCTAACATAGCCCAGGCTTCAGCTTGTTGTACATTTATAGCTCTCTTCAGTGTTCCCCTTCCCATAACATATGCTCCTGCAGAGTGTCATATTATAATTCCAATACCAGCTAACAAAGAATTAGAATTATAGAAAGCATCAATGTTTACTTTCAAAAACAAAATAGGAGGAGATTTCCAAGTATGATTTAAAATAAGATTATGTATATGAGAATGATTATGAATAACAGACAAGCTACCTAAATGATGATGAGCAATATAAGAACTTGTTTGATGGATGACTGAGTTATGGTTGGGTGTTATTTTACTAAAAATAGCTATACATCTGTGTTTCCAAATGAAATGCATAATGCAAAGAGTTAAGTGAACTGTCTTGGGATTCTTCTGAATATTAAAAGTGGAATCCTTCATCTGTCAAGTCTGAATCCATGAGAGGATAGAAGAATGCTACATAATAGAGTTAAACTGCTGAGGAAAAAATTTCTGCCAAATTGCTTGAGATAAGGAACAATGTAGTAACATATGATCCAGGTCTTCTATCTGAATGAAGTTACAAAGAACACAGTGTTGATCAACAGTATCCATGTGTTTAAAAATTCTTTCTTTAACAAAAACAACATTATGAATTCCTTTCCACACAAAAATATGAAACTTATAGGGTACTTTCAATTTCCAGAAGGTTAACCAAAATTGTTGAGATAAACCCATTAAATTGTTTGTATTCAAATCCCTTTCACAAAGCATTTTGTATGTTGAAGCGGTTATAAAGATACCAGTATTTATAAAAGGCCAGACTAACTTATCTTCTTGATCTAACTGAATATGAATAATTAGAATGGAGTTCACCTTATTTGGGGAAAAGAGATGACGAAGGAGTGGAACATTTCATTGTTCAGTGTGAAGATCAATAAGTTCAGAGACCCATTGATAATCACAAGTATTCAAATCATTCCAATCTTGTATTGCAGATTGCATAGAGGGAATCCAATTGGAATTCCAGATATTGATATGTGTACCATTACCAACTTGCCACTTTGCATTTTTTAGAAAAATATCTATCCCTATGCAGATGCTTTGTCATAACCAACTTGAATTAGAGTTTGTTGGAGGAGGGAAAAATTATAGATCATTATGGGGAAAATATTTACCTTTCAACAGCTTAGCCCATAAATAATCTTGATTGTGTAGCAATTGCTAAGCCAGTTTTGCAAGAAAAGTTAAGTTGTAATTACTAAATTTTTTAAGACCAATGCCACCAAATATTTTAGGTAAACAAACCTTTTTCCATGTAATGAAATGCTAAGAATGTTGATTGTTAAAATTGTTCCAACAATAGCTTCTTTGAATTTTGTCCATTTGATGGATGGTTGTTTTTTGTAATTTAAACACCTGCATTTGACATTCCCATAGTACTCAGCACTGAATTCACTTGAGTAGTTCTTCCAACTTGATTAATGATTTTACTCTGCCAACCCTACAACTTATTGTTCATATTATCAATAATACCTTGATAATTCTGTTGTCTTGATCAATGCATTAGAAGGGGTATACCTAAGTATTTTTCTCCAAGACCCATAACTTTCATATTAAGAATACTGGTAATGCTAGATTTGTCAGTATTTGAAGTGTGCTTACCAAAAAATAAAGTCGATTTCCGCATGTTCATCACCTGTCCAGAAGCTTGACCAAAAATATGAAGTAAGTGTCGAAGATTAATTTGAGTAGAGTTTGCTAGAAAAAACAATAAACAATCATTTGCAAAAAAACAAATGATTGATGTAATGACAATGTTGATTAATTCTAATTCCTGTAAGATGTCCACAATCAACATTATGTTGTAGTAATCTAGAGAAAGCTTCCATGATGAATAAAAACAAATATGGAGACAATGGTCTCCTAATCGAATGCCTCGAGTTGGAAAAAATGTAGAACTAGGACTACCATTAATAAGGATTGATATATTTGTTGTAGATATGCATTGCTCTATTAATGTAATCCAGTCATTATGAAAGCCAAGTTGTCGAAGAATTGATAGCAAAAAAGATCATTCTACCCTGTCGAAAGCTTTCGACATATCTAATTTCAAACCTACAAGAGCCTTATTAATCTTTTTCTTTTTCATATTATCCAGGATTTCATGAGAAATAATAATATTGTCATGAATATGTCTACCTGTAACAAAGGTTGTTTGAGTAGGAGAAATAATGTCAGGTAGTAAAGGTTTCATATGGTTAGCTAAAAATTTTGAGATAATTTTGTAGCTAAAATTACATAGACTGATTGGTCTATAATCAACAGGGGTTTGAGGGTTTTGAATTTTGGGAATTAAAACTTGATAGGTATGATTTATGGCTTTGAGCATATGATTGTAAGTGAAAAAGTATTGAACCATGGAAATTACCTCAGTGTCGACAATATCCCAACATTGCTAATAAAAAGTAGCTTGAAAACCATCATTATATGGAGAGGCCCAAGGTCTGATTTAAAATATTACATCTTTAATTTCCTGAGCTTCGGGGATTTGAATTAGGTTGTTGTTGTGAACTTTTGAGATACAAGGAGTAAATAGTTGTAGTATATCCTGGTTGACCTGTGGCTTAGAAGTAGAAGAGATATTCATAAAATGATTAATAAAAATAGTTTCAATATCACCTTTGCCATCATACAAAATCCCCAAATAACCTTGAATAACATGAATATTGGATCTTCTTTTGTTAAAATTAGCCATAGTATAAAAATAAGATTGTATTTTTATCAGCCTCTAGAAATTTGTCACCTGCTTTTTGTATAAAAATATTCTTTCTGAATAGAAAGCCAATGTTGAAGAGAAGAACTTAACTGTTTGACTTTAGGATGAAAAGAAGGGAAATTATTATCATAACGTTATTGGAGTTGGTTTTGTATGTTATGAATATTACCTTCAATGTTACTAAAAGAGAATCTTTTTGAATGCTGCAATTGAGTTCTGGTGAAATTTAATTTACTATGAAAAGAATGAGAGCCCAAAAATTGGTGATTCCAGCTTTTATTAATAGTGTCAGTACAAGACTCCATTTGGAACTGAAACTTTAAAGCTTTAGGGGAGTGTTTACTAACACTAGGAATAGTATGTAACAATATTGGGCTATGATCTGAAGCAATAGGGATTAACTGTTGAAGATGAGCATTAGTATAATGATTGATCCAACGACTATCCACTAGAGCTCTGTCTAATCTAACAGAAATATAATAATCACCAGTTATATGATTAGACCAAGTTGTATCAGCACCTGAATAACCCAAGTCAATAAGGCATATTTGCTGGACATAGTTCCTAACATGTCTAGCATGATGAGGATGAGGGTTATTATTGCTATGGGTTTTAGAATCATGCATTGTGAAATTTAAATCACCAAGAACAACCCAAGGAAGATCAACAATAGAATGTATATCAATCAAGTATTTCCACTGACTATGATTGATCATAGCATCATGAACTGCATATATAAAGGTAATTAAGAAATCCAAATTGTTTTCATGAGTATAAATAGCATGGATTGTATTAGAGGTAGTATACATGATTTCAACATTTATTCATTTTTTCCAACTTAGAGATATACCACCAGAAAGACCCATAGAAGGGTCAAACCAATAATGAGGATACCTATTATGAGATAGATATAATCTCATATTATTTTCCTGAGCTTTGGTTTCGGACAAGAAAAAAATATCAGGGTCATTGTTTATTAAACAAAATCGAAGATAGTACCGGTATGGTGGTTTCATATGCCTTGACAGTTCCAAGCTAGTATTTTCATGGTGTTAAAAATAAAGAAAAGAACACAAAGGAAACAAAACCAACTAAGAATAAAAAGAAGCCAAGAATTTAACAAGTCGTAAGAGGTTAAGACAATTACTTGTTGTCATACATCAGTATGATTCTGAGCATTATAAGCATTAGCAGCAGCAATGTCACATACATTAACCAGTTCAGATAAATTATTATCATCTTCAAAATATGCAGTTTCATCAGCTTGAGGAATGGTAGAATTATTGGCCAATTCAACAGCTATGCAATAAGTTTCTGAAGTTATAACCAATGTAAGAGTGACGATATCTCTTTTTGATACCATTAGAACTTGCACCATCACTTGTCAGAGTAGAGATTGGCTTCAAGGATGAAGATGGTTGAGATTGGTTATTGTATGAAGATGAAGCTCCACCATCTGAATCAGAAGTCGAAAAGATAGAAATACGCATACCATCATAAGGTATATGTTGATCTTGCATAGCTAGTTGTCTCAATTAATTACTCCTTTGAGAACCATGTTGAAGAAAGAGTTGCGCTTCTTGTTGTGGATTTCTTTGAGTGGGTAAAATTGGTTCAGCAAAACCAAATCCTCTGACTGTTTCTTCCATTCCATGTCTAGTATGAATCATATTAGCACAGTCATTCTCCTCATGATTAGGAACCTTACAATCAGGGCAAAGACGATATGGTTGTTTCTCATAAAAAAATCCAATCCACCTAGTTACACCAACAACATTCGCAGTAGTAATACCAGTAATAAGTGGAGTGTCGATGTTGATTAGAACAAGAGCTCTATATTTAGAATATGTAGGTGGGTTAACACCATCTGGTTCTATAACTCTAACCTCACCAAAAATATTGCCAAACATTCTCAAAATATCAGCATAAGTGAACTCAGGTAATAGGTATTTGAATTCTAACCAGTAAGGAGAAACTATAAAGTCTAGCAGATGATAATCCATAGTTAAATTCCAATCCTTGAAGACTATCAGATGACCATCAAAGTTCCAGGATCCACCAAATAGAATTGCATCTTTATCTTCTGAAACTCAAAATTTAAGAACAAAAATATTTGGTTCCAAACTACGCACCTGGAAAAACCATGGATTATTTCTTCTTTGGTGAGGACAAATGAATTTAGCAGCACGTTCTGCATCCTGCCAAGTCATAACATCCGGGGCATATAGTTTACTAGCAAGACTAAACCTCCAATCTCTAACACCAGCTAAAATAACAGAATTAGAGTGCATAATCACCCTTCTTCTAACAGGTTCTTCACTGATTGAAGCATCCTCCATTATTTGAGTAATAAAATTCATAATAGGCCTTGCCATAACAGTAAAAAGAAGAAAAGTACTGATTGAACAGAGAAAGGTATAAAGAAAAGGAATGGTCTTGAGTTAGTTTTTATAATAAATTTGTACAGGAGGTGTCAAAATGAGAAGATGATAAGTATGGTGTAAAGGTTTAATCAAGGTAGGCATCAAATAAAAAATTATAGGTGTTAGAGCTTCTGAAATATCTTGGATAACATCAGAAGTTTCGATAAAGGTGAATTGATGCAACCAATATCAGGATTCCAAATCAGATAGATGTGAAAGGGAGAGATAAAGATAAACAACATACGCACCACTGTTATATAAGGCCAACGATGAAGATGTCAACTTTGAAACTTCCAACTGTGAGGAAACCCAGAGATATGATAGGATATTACTGCAATACCCATGCGTGGCAATAAGAGAAAAAGGAAGTTAATCTACCATCAAAGAAAAACTGATCAATAAGAATCAGAATTTGACACATAAGTAGAAAAAGGGTTTGTAAATTAAATTAGGGCAAAGAAGGAGAAAAAAAACTGAAATAAATTCAAAAATATTTTAGAGTTATTACAAAGAAAGATTCATACAAAGCTATTAAACAAAGGGTCGAAGAAATAAAAGCAGATCAGATCGAATTAAATGAAGGAAAAACAAGGTTGACTAATTTTGACTTTTCAGTTGACTATCGTTTCGGCTGTTTTCATTAGAAGTTTTTCTGTGATGGATGGAGTTGCTACTTGCTACTGGCAACTCATATATAATTATAGGAGAGTAATAACTTGAAAGCACAAACAAACTTTTAATAGTCAAAAAGAAAGCTCAGCTAAGATCTAAAAACTTTATGGCCCACCCTGGCTGCATATAAATCCAAATTTTGAACGTAAGCTTCAAAGATCAGAATTCAACAATTTTTATAGTCTTTCGAAGTTATTAGGCAATGTAAAGAACCCTCATATAGGGGCTTACAATTAAATAGAGGGCCTTTTGAAGTTTTCAAGGTGACTAAATAGTTGGCTAGGGGGTATCCTATGGCTATAGCAAATGTCTACATTACCCTTCCATCTATAAAAAAAGTCTAATTTGACCTTCAATCTATTAAAACCTAAATAGGCAATGTAAAATATCCTAAGTTTTCTTTTATTTTTTTGTTTGTTTTGATTTTGTTTGAAATTACCTAATTTGTGAGTTCAATTGTATTGCTTGTATGTTGTAGGAATAAGAATAGGGAAAAACAAAAGACCAAAAGGGGTACTAACTTAACACTAATTAAGCACACTCCCACCCCTTGCCATGATGTTCACTTAGGGGTAGATAATAGAGGTGTGAGAAAGAACGATAAGAAGAGAAAGAATATGGAGGTAGGTGGTTGCTCTAGACAAGTTATATCACCTGAAGAGGAAGATAATGTTTTCCAATCATACATGGAAAACATGCAAGACATCGGATGTGGATAATTTGATATACCAATGATGAACGGAGGTACACTTGTGATTAGAGAACCACCACAAGAGCATGAATCTGAAGATGAAGAATATGCAGACGGCTAATAATTTATCGTTCGAGGCAAAGAAAAAGAAATTGTTGCGGCTTCGCCTCAACCTCAAGTGAAGGAAAGAAATCCAAGGAAAAAATATTTTCCGAAAGGCAAGCATATTACTAAAGGAAAAGATGTGTTGTTGCCTAAGAAGAGGAATGGCGCACTTTGGGGTGAGGCCCCAGATAAGTCTGTAATCCTATTTGGTTATCCACAATCATGGGATGCCAAGCAGGGTAATAATCTAAAAACTTGACTTGTTTTTTTATGATTTTCTTTGTTTGACTTCAAATTATAACTTGTTGGTATGATTTTGATTAAAAAAATTATTTATATTCATTGTAGGATCATACAACCACCGTGAATAAATTGGTTTTTCAAAGGGATAAACATTGGTCGTTAACTGAATAATGTGATGTCGCTCGTACTCTAGTGATGGATACAGGGTTATGGTCCGGAAGTTTTAATTATCGCGAACAGGGTCAAAGTGTGAGTATTATTATATTCAGAAGTTTAATATTGGTTTTGATCTTTGTACATGGATCTTCTAAATTTGGATAGAATGATGGGTTCTAATCTGATAGTTCTAAGATATTTATTTTATGAGGAATATGGGGATATATTAGTTGGTAACTAAGAACAGATACATATGTATTGTGCACTGAAATAGGAAACTTGGTACTAGAGTATACTTCATTGTTACTTGCCTTTCAGGTAGGAGTGGATAGTTACGGAGGGAGGATCTATTGATACGTTTTTCACACTATCTTAAAATTTTGTAACCAATGTTTTGAATTAAAACCGATTTGTCCTTTTGGATGTAGCAAAGATGATTAATGGTTTTGCAACTGTGTATTAGTTGATCTGGGATGAATAAATCAAAGCTTGTTTTTCTCTCTGATAAGTTTTAGATGTTCACTTTAGTTTTTGTAGTCTGTCAAAGTTTTCGCATCATCACTTATTTCAATGCAAGCATCGTCTCTACTGCGCTCTAGTTGAGTTAGAGAAAACACATTTTCATTACAACCCAAGAATTATTACACTTTATGTTATATATCTCTTAGAGATAAGAAACACAAATAGAAGGTGGATGACAACTCACAAGATACTGTCTAATCCAAAACAAAAATAAAGAACCAATAACAAACAAACATGTCACTTAGACGTTGAAACAAAAACTAACAGAAGGCTAATAAGAGTTATGTCTATTAACCCCCCCTTAAACTGAACAGGAGGAAGGACTTTCAGTTTTCCTTTGAGAAAATCAAACCTAGGACCAGTAAAACCTTTTGTGAAAATGTCTGCAACTTGTTGTAGAGTGGAAATGTAGGATATCTTGAGAGAATTGGATTGAATTAGCTCCCTGATGAAGTGATAATCAATATCAAGATGCTTCATTCTGTTGTGCAAGACATGATTAGAGGCAAGAGATATGAAGCTTTTGTTACCACAGACTAGGTGAGGAGAAGAAGGAAGGAAAACAAGTAGATCTTTAAGAAGATTACAAACCCACATAACCACTGTAGTTGTAGATGCCAGGCATTTGTACTCAGTTTCAAATGAACTTTTAAAGATAGTTGGTTGTTTTTTAGCAGACCAAAAGATTGGGTTATTTCCAAAAAAAAGAACACAACCACTGGTTGATCTTCTAGTGTCAGGATCCCCACCCCATTCAACATCAGTAAAGCCATAGATAGCTGTAAGACCCTTTGTAAATAAAATGCCATGACCAAGAGTACCTTTCATGTACCTAAGGATTCTCTTGGCAGCAGTAAGGTGAGTTGATGTAGGTGAATGCATGAACTGACATACTTGGTTCACTACATAAGTAATTTCAGGCCTGGGCCAAGTTAGATATTGTAGGGAGCCAACAAGAGACATATATTCAGTTGGATTGGAGAAAGTGATCCCATCGTTGGCGCTTAGTTTAGCACCAGGTGGACAAGGAGAGATGCAGGGCTTGGAACCAAGCATATTGCATTTTTAAAGAAGGTCCAGACAATACTTAGTTTGATGCAGAAAAAAACCTTTGGTATTTCTTTGAACTTTCATACCTAAGAAGTAATGTAAACTTCCCAAATCCTTGACTGGAAAATACTTGTTAAGATGAGAGATGACAAAGTCACAATAAGAAGTAGAAGTACATGTGATGATGATATTATCAATATAAACCAAGACTATTGTGATTCTGGAACCATCTTTCTGTACAAAGAGAGAAGAATATGCTAGAGAAGGCTGAAAATTTAACTCAACTAGTACATCGCTTCTCATACCAGGCCCTAGGTGCCTGTTTTAGCCCATATAAAGACTTATGTAGTTTGTATACATAGTCTGGGTGATCTTTGTCTTGAAATCTTGGAGGTTGAACCATATAAACCGTTTCTTGCAAATTGCCATGAAAGAAGGCATTACTTACATCAAGCTGCTTAAGACACCAATCTTGATTTAATGCTAGAGAGATAATGGTTGTTGGTTTTACAACTATATTGAATATCTCAGTATAATCTAAGCCTTCTAATTGATGAAATTTTTTAGCTACTAACCTAGCTTTGTACCTAGCAATGGTACCATCAGGGTTGTGTGCTTGAGTCTAAAGACCCATTTATATCCAACTAGTTTCATGGATGGATAAGGTGCAACGAGAGACCAAGTACCAACATTTTATAAAGTTGTGTACTCTTCTACCATTGAGTTTAACCATTTAGGATGCTTTTTAGCTTGTGTAAAGGAAATTGGAACAGAAGGAGCAATAGAAGTTAAGAAAGTTGTAGGTATATTGTGTTTGGTTGCAAAATAAACTTTTGTTTTAAAAATTCCAGTTTTTCCTCTTGTGGTCATAGAAAGAGTAGGATTACCTAATGTTGTTGCAGAAATAAGAGATCCATTGGTGATAGAAGTATTAGAAATATCAGCATCAGAAGTAGGTGAAATAGTTGGAGAAGTGATGCCACAGTTTGAAACAAAAAATGTATTTGTTGAAATAATAGTTGGAGAAGCAGCAGTAGTCGCAATGGTGTCAGGAAAAGCAGGTAAACAAGACTTGTAACGAGAATTATGACTTAGGGGAAAATATTGTTCATGAAACACCACATGTCTAGAGATGTACACTCTGCCAGTAGAGTAGTCTAGACATATGTGCCTTTTTTGATTGGTACTATAACCCATAAAAATACAAGGTTTACTCCTTGGTTGTAGTTTACTTGTGGTGTAAGGCCTTAGCCATGGGAAGCATAAGCATCCAAAACATTTGAAATAGTAATAATCAGACAGTTTGTTAAACAGAACTTGATAAAGTGAAGCAGATTGAAGAAGTTTGGTAGGCAACATGTTGATAACATAGTTTGCAGTTTACAATGCATCAACCCAATAATGATCTGACAAACCAGATTGTAGAAGAAAAACTCTAGTAACATCCAAGAGATGTTTGTTTATAGATTCATCCACCCTATTTTGCACAGGGGTATGTGGACAAGTTAGTTCATGACTAATACCAGCATGATAAAGAAAATCACCTAGTTCATTGTTGACAAACTCTCCTCCACCATCTGTACAAATAGTGGAAATATGTGTATATAAAGTTTTTCAATAAGATTTAAAGTATTGGAAAATGACTTTAAAATCACTTTTGCACTTGAGAGGGTAAATTCAACAAAATTTGGATAAATCATCTACTATATTAACATAAAATTTGTAGCATGTTACATAATTGATTGGAGCAGGGCCCCAAACATCCATATGCAACAATTGCAAAGGATATGAAGGACAGAAAAAGACATAGAAAAAGGTTGCTTGTGACTTCTAGCAAGTTGGCAGTTGATAGACACATTTTAGTGTCTAATTTTGCACCTTAATTTCTAGTGAGTTAGTATTCGATTGTGTGTCTATTACGTGTTTTTATGCTTTTGTAGGTACATTAGAAGAATAAAGATTTGTGGAAAAATTGGCTCAAAAAGTGTTCAAAGCACCCGGGAAAATGGATCAAGGCACCCACACTTTGGATTGGGGCACCCTTGGATCGGGATGGGCTGGATCGGACCAACTCAGCGGGTCAACTCAGCCCAGTCAACTCGGTCAAAGCCAGTTGACCGAGTCAAACCCAGTTGACCAGGTCAAAGCTTCATCGCAAACAGTTCATCGGCAGCAAAACTCAAATCAGATTTTCTTTGCGGTTTCAGCGCAAATTGATAGTTACCCAAGTTAATTATAGGTCCGTATAACCTATTAGAAGCATCAGAGCCGAGTAATTTGGGCCATAGAAGCATGTATTTGGCCGGATTCCTGTTTCAATTGGGAAGAGGATTTACACGGTGATTAACCGAATTATATTGGGATTGGGATGTTCCAGAGAGTTCCTAAGTACTATATAAAGAGTTTACAAGCTTCAGAAAGAGAGACAGAAGCCTAGGGAGTGATTCAGAAGAAATCCGGTGAAGTTCCGGTGCCGCCGGTGACCTGCTGGTGCTCCGGCCGGCGTGTTCTTCATCCACCATCACCGAAGAAGACGACTCAGTAACATTTATAAGTGTTGTTGTTCCACTGTTGCAGCTCTGCTCCTGTTGCGTTAAGTTTTGAACGTTCTGTTGCTTAAAACTCTTTGTAACAGCTGAACCCTGTTCTGTGACACTTATATACGTATCTGTTCAGCTGTTGCACTATTCTTTAACCTTGTAATCAATATTTTGAGCAATGAAATCAACTTTTGAGCAAGTTTTCTTCACCATGGGGTAAGTTTATTTACTGGGATGATGGATAAGGTATTTTTCTCAATTTTATGTGATTTAATTATTTTCTAATAATTATTTATAATTCTTTTATTATTATTTGCATGGATTTAAATTAGAAAAAAATGGTTTTTATTAAATAGTTGTGTTCTCTTTTGATGGGTCATGCTTAGTTAATTACTTTTGATGTCTCATGCTTAGGATTTACAATTATTCTTTTAGGAAACATATTTTTGGCAAACTTGAATTAAATTGTTAAAAAGAATTACATGATTAATCACATGAATTGTTAGAAATAACTGAATCCTGATTCCTGGTTTTTCCCATATCTTCTAAAAATCATCTCTAGTGTATTTTCCTGATTTTTATTAGTTTAGATTTAGTTTAATATTTTCTAAAATCATCACCTTCACAAGTTCGAGAATCGAACCTCTTTTTACCACTATATAAAACCACATCAGCAGTCACTATAAAACAAAGGCTTATTGGATACATTATTCAAATGTAAAGACCTACAAACTTTTGACAAGGACTCATAAGAGGGATGAACAAGCCTTTTATACCAGATTTTAGCTGAAGTTCTGACACTAGAAAAAACACAAGGAGTTGATGGTGAGGAAGGATTGATGTGAATGGAATTGTTACAATATAATGAATACAATCCATTTTTCAGTTGGACCTTGAAAAATAATCTTCCCAAGTTTGAGATCCTTAACAGAATAACCACTGGAATCAAAGGTTAGAGAGCTAGCATTATCACTAGTAAATTTGTGTACAGATATTAAATTGTTGGATGATTGAGGAACATGAAGTATATTGTTCAATTTAAAATCATGATAAACAATAATAATTTCAGAATTACCACATGTAGAGATGGTCATACCTTCACCAGATGCAGTTGATACCTTCTCAAGACCATCGTAAGTGCATGAAGTTTCCATACTGTTGATATTAGAGGTTAGGTGGTTGGTTTCACAAGAATCAAAATACCAAGGATGTGCACCAATAATTCCAGAAGAAGCCATCATAGAAAAATTAGGAGATAAATGTCCTTGATAAGAAAAGTTACCTCGATGACGATATTCTGCAGCTGAATGTCCATATTTGGAACATATTTGACAACTTGGCTTTTCATACAAATGTTTTGATGATGATGTACTGAAACTACCACCACCAAGAAACTGGTCATTTAATCGACCACCACCTCTTTCAAAAAATTGATTTCTACCACGACCACGTTAGTTATTGTTTATGAGATTCCTACTATTCTGATATTGGTATTTAGGATTAGAGTTATAATTATAATTAGATGTTTGAGTAGTAGCCACACAAGCTTTTCAACTAGCTTTAGAAATGACACTTTGATTAGATTCAGAAATTATGACTTCTTCATTTAATAAGAGATTATGAAGATTACTAAATGAAATTGGTGGATCTCTGATCCTAATAGATGTACAAAAGGAGGAATATTCAAATGGTAATCCACGAAGAACAGAAACAAGTAACTCACTACCAGAGATGGTATATCCACAAGCAACAAGTGACTCACGAATCTTGTTAAGTTCATAAACGTAAGTTGTAAAAGATGAAGTACCAAGTTTGAGATTTCTGCAATTTGGTTATGAGTTGAACAACATGTATTGAGGATAAAGATCCAAATCTTTCTTTCAAGTTATCCCAAAGCTCTTTTGATGTAGTAGATCCAGCAATATACGAAATCACAGATGGTGAAATGGAACTGTTCTGAAGAAGAAGAATTGTAGTATCCTCATCTTGCCAAGATATGTAATTAGGATTTAATGTTTGTGTTGTACGAGTAGTCATGGATGAAAATTGATCTGGACATGGAGTTTCACCAGTAACATATCCAAGAACATAAAATTTCTTTAAGACATGAGTGATTAAAGTTTTCTAAGTAAGATAATTATGTTCTTGAAGTTTAACGGGGATGATGTTTGATAAAGTATGAAGAGGAATTGATGAGATTGAAGATGAATCTTGAGGAATTTTGAAGAATCAAGATTGAAGATAAAAGATTGAAGAATTTTAATGGCGGAACATGATCAAATGTGGATTGAAAACCCTATACCATAGTAGAATGAGAGAAAACACATTTTCATTACAACCCAAGAATCATTTCACTTTTTGTTATATATCTCCCAGAGATAAGAAACACAAATAGAAGGTGGATGAAAGCTCACAAGATATTGTCCAATCCAAAACAAAAATAAATAACCAATAACAAACAAACACGTCACTTAGACGTTGTAACAAAAACTAACAGAAAGCTAAAAAGTCGTACTTGATCTTCTAGTAGGTGTATGAATTATGCAAACAACAATATTCACTCATCTGAGTACCATTGAATTATCAATGGTGAGACCTGACAACTGAAATAGAAACGAAGTTGGATGTAAATCAATAAAACACAAGGAAATATATATTTACGGTTAGTTTTGGAGCATTGAATCCAACCGTAGATAAAATTACGGTTGATTTTCACCCCCAATATCCAACTGTAACAACAAAATGAAAAGTAAACATTATTTACGGTTGAGGATTAAAAACTGAAACCAACCATAATCATGTTTACGTTTGGAAATTGTTGGTCAAACCCAACCGTAGCTGGTGCAATAAACTAGATGACTGCAATAACAGTGAGGGGCCGATTGAAAAACGTCCGTAAAAAAAACTTGAACGCAAGTCTTACTTAATTCAATCTCCAAAAACGTGGCCACCTACATAATAGGTTGCCTAAAGTTGGAAGAAAATAATCTCAGTCACCTCCTAAGGAACACACAAGCAAAACTCTAACTGGGCTAAAGAAAACACGCGCGAATGGCATGCTTCTAAAAATGACGGATCTTGATTGTTATTAAATTGGACCATGTGACAATTCTTGTTTATTTAAAAATTGATCTTATATTAAACGTGGGTACTTGTTTCACCTCCCATGTGCCAATTGCATGCTCTGAGAAAAAAACGGATTATATTGGTCGTTTGCATCTTACCACGGATAATTTTTGTCGCAAAAGTATATCAGGATCGAATATATAAAAACGACGGATTATATCTGTATTGTTTGTATCTTACGACGGTTAATTAAAGTCGCAAAGTTTATTAGGGTCGAATCTGGATACCTTACCCGTATACCCGTCGTTCCACCGAATTTATCTTCTTCTTCACCCAAATCTCTGTGTATGGTTTTAATTCTGAAACACTTCAAATTGATGGTGTTTTATTGTATAAATCAGTGTTTCCTTCAATTATAATTGTGGGTATTGATATCAATTGAATTATAATTGCTTTTCTTATCCTAATTTAATATATTTAGCAAAATTTGAAAATTTAATTTTGTTCAATTCAAAATTAATTGATGACGAAATAATCTGATTCGATCAATTTAAATGATATATTGAGAAATTGAAACCCTGTGGTGTTGTATTAGTTTGTGTTTAACAGAAATTGAACACCAAATTTCTTTGATTATCTCCAAATTGATCAAATTTTGATCAAATCAAAATAAAAACATTGATATCAAAAAAAAGGACCATCAAAATGCTTCTGACAAAAAATAGTTTCATCACAATATAGAGGGACTCATTTCAGTCGTCAAATAACAATAAATACCCATGCACATAATGAGTTACAGTTGGATTCGATGCTACAACGTCAACCGTAAAAATGTTATGATTGGTTTTTCTACCATTTTTGACCGGTTACGGTTAGATATTCATCAAAATCTAACCGTAAATCTATATTACGGTTGGTTTCGGTATGAAAAACCAACCGTAATTTAGCCTGAATCACAAAAAAATCTTCTTTTTTACGTACTTTCAAAAAAATTGAGCAATAAAAAGGCCAAAATTTTAATTTAGAGGGCTACCTGACTATTCTCGGCCACTGAATCTTCACTATGACGACTAGTTTCTCCATTTGATTGAGATTCACTATCACCACTTTGAGTTAAAACCTCTCCACCATCCAAAAGATCATCCGTAGTTGGGTCTCCATCAATGGGTATGCAAAATTTGGTTTGGTTATCATATAAGGATTCACTCACCTCAAATTTGTCACTAGAATCACTCATTTTGGTTGACTGAATCAAAATCTAAAGTTTTTCAAAAATCTCTAAAAATTTCTCTCTTTTTTCTTCTATTTTTTTTCCCACCAAAACAAAACATATAAAAATCTGATTTGATTTCATTAAGTATAACATTATTTTAGATTAATTATTATTAGTCTAATCCATTAGCTAATTAGATTAATTATTATTAACTAAACATGGATAGTTTAGCCATTATGAAAATATAATGGATAGGTTTTTTTGAAATTCATATATAATGATCCTACTTTGTCTTCACATGAAAAGCCCCTCTATGATTGTGTAAGCCCCTATATGAGGGCTCAATGTAAAGGATGATGATCGATTCTTTGGAATTTCAGTTTCTAAGCTGATCCGGAAGAATAGATGGCATGCCTTTCATCTCCTTGTCATACTTTCTCAACAAATGCAAATAAGATGTAAAATTACTGATAAACATCCCAAATTAATGTAACTAAAAATCACAGTCGATTACACACTTCCTATGGGCAAACAAAATTCGTGTAACTAAATTTAGAGATCCAAATCCAGTCGTGTAAACTAAATTTTGTATAGTGGAGGAATAAGCAGTAAGATATTTTATATTGAAAGAATAATTTTGTCATTCTTCAGCCTATCCTATTATCCTAAATAGGATTAAACCCAAGCAGCCCGTCAGTTCCCAAAACAGAAACGATTTTTGGGGACTCTTCTGTGCTTAGACCATCCGTCCTACAAAGATAAGGGGTTTCCTAATAGGAGGAAAAGTTTAAGTTACACTTTATTAAATTAATCCTAATCGAACCTAAACCTTAAACCTAATCATATATATAAATCTAAATCTAAACCTAATTATAAACCTAACCAAAATTAAATCAAATCTTCTTTCTCCTTTTTTCCCTCTTCAACTCCCATAATCAAATCAAATCTTCCTTCTCATTTTTAACCTAACCAAATCTTCCACTAATCTTATTGTCTATTCCAATGGCACAACTGAATCGTGGTCTTGCACAAATTGCAAAAGAACTGTTTGATGAAGTGATTCAAGAACTTATACCATAAATTGAAAAACTGGTTGCTGATGGTGGAGGCAAAATCGAGACCCAAACGAGAAAACCAAAGGCTTAATCTTCAACTAATAATATCACAAGGTAATTCCCGACAAACCCCTTCATTTTATGCGTTTTTTTGTTGTTATTTCGACTCGAAATCATGAAAATTAGTGTTGAAAAAGTAGTAGCAGTGAAAAATTTGGTTAATATCACCAAATCTTGTCAACCGAAATTTCTGTTAGGATGAAGACCTAGAACAGTTCGGTTGAGAAAAGAAATTAGGGTCTAGCCGAACTTTTAGTTTGCCAATACTTTTGAACCGAGCTTTTTTGTTTGGTAAAAAAAACTGGAGTTCGGTCAGATCGATAATATAACTTATCAACCGAACTTTTTAATCCCAAAATAGGAACAAAAAGTTCGGTCAGGTTTCAAAATAAATTTACAACCGAACATTAAACTGGTTTATAGATCTTTGGATGTATGCTAGTCGAACATTATTATTGTTGACCGAACTTTTTGTTCGGTTAATTCTATAACAGACATTCCTAACCGAACTTTTATATTGCTTTATTTATTATCCTGGGTTTAATTTGTATGGACAAGATTTATTACTTAGGCTCCGAAAGATGGTAAAGGGAAAGGAAAAGGAAAAGGGTACCATACCCGTTCAAATCATGTTCTCAATTTACCATCACCAGTAACTCCAGAAAAAATATATCAAATGATGAAGAATGATCCAGATGGTAGAAATGATGAAAGATCCTGAGAATCCTTGAAACAATGCTGACAATACCCTTAACTACATTAAAGTTGAATCAGAGGAAGAAGACATTCTTTAAATGATAAAGAATGATCCGGATTTTGATCCGAAACTCATTTTCAGGAATGCGACTTTGAAGGCGTGAACCCACGCTACAATGAAGCTGAGGAGAACAAGAAGGGAGGTGGTGATGAGGCTAAGGAGAAGAAGAGAAGAGTAAAAATTGGTGTTAAGAAGTCGGGAGTGGAAGAATTGGACGAGATAGATTTGGTTGATAACTATGAATGTATATGTTGCTTTTTATTTCGTTGTTGCTAGGTGTTTTTAAATATTTTGAACAATATGTAGTAAGTGATGAGCCTATTATTTATTATGAACCTACAAAAATATATGACAAGTTAATTGCGACAAAAAAATTCTACAAAGTTCGGCCAAGAATACATCTTTATATTCAACCGAACAGACGAGTTTGGCTAGGTCAATATATCCTGTATGAACCAAACATTCAAGTTCGGTTAGGAAATTAACTTCCATAAATTGTCGAACTTTCTACTTAAAGTTTCCGCTACTTTATAACTAAGAGTTTGGCTAGAAAATTTTTAGGATCGAACTGGCCGAACATTACACTGGTTCAACCTAAACTAGACGAACATTAGGAGATCTTCGATTAGGTAGACGAACTTAGTCCAAAACTCCATGAAATCAAAGTTCGGCTATTGTTCTTCATTTTCTCATCTAAACTTCGATTAGGTAGACGAACCTAGCCGAATCTCGACTATAAAAGTTTACATTTTTCACCAAATTTGAGCTAATTCAAGCAACAAAAACTTGTTAACACTCACAAATGTTACAGTCTTCATATTCTTCGTTGTGATCCTTGTTTATCTCGTAAAATACCTCATTTTGAGATTGAGATTGGGTTTGGGGAAGAAAACATTCACCATGTAGCAAATCATCCATCACCGGATCTTTATGAAGATTAACGAATATTTTGTTTACTCTACGATTTAAAGGTTCGAATTCCTCTGAGTTTACACTAGAATCACTCATTTTGAACGTAGATTCACCAAACCTAGGTTTAAAAAAAAAATCCCCAAAACTCTTCTTCTCCTTCTTCTTCTTCTCATTTTTCCGAACACTAAATCTAAATCAAATGTTTTATCTTATCAAAATAATCTAATATACAACTAACAATCAATTTATTTAATTTCTAATTAAGTAAGGATATTTTAACCATTACTAGAATTATATGGATAAGGGTCCTATGATTTACTTCATAATAACCTTATAAAAATGGAGGGAATGGTCCTTTTAAATTCGGAGGGTTCCCAAATCATCGTTTCCAAAACAGTTCATTTTTTGGGCCCGTTGGACCACTGTTACTACTTCATTCTAATCGTTGACGACTTCCAACAAGGCCTAAAGGAGTTTGAAAGGAAAAATGTTTATTTAACATCTGAGGCACAAACTCAGGGAGGGAAGAGCATTTGATGTTTTGCAGAAGAAAACACTGAAAGATTTAATACAGTAACTCTTATGCAAGCAATTTTTCCTAGAAGAAAAAAAGAAAATGTAAAGTTCAGTGGGAATCCAACAAATTACTTTTTCTCAAGTTGCAATTTGATTTTTTTTTCTCATTTGAGGCTGTAAGGTAATTTATCTGTGTACGCCCTTGTTCAATCTCTGCTATCAATCTATCATTTACAGGCATATATATGGTTTTGGATTTGTAATTTCGGTTAGTACCATCTACCAATAGGGACCAATATCCACAATGGCCCTCAAATTCGTAGGCAATTAGTTGAAGCTGAGGCGAATAATTGCTCAGCCGACCTGTTTTTCTGCTTTTTCAAGGGCAATATGATCAACCTTCCACAGATTGTTCCTCATACCCACATGACAAGAGTGTGCAAGTTCTTGAGGGAGATGGAATCAGTGTGGGCACTATTCGGCTCTGGAAAAAATTTCGTGGGTAAGCAACTTAAGAACAACATAACCAATTTTAGTTCCACTAAGAACATATCAAGTATCAATTGCAAACCGTGGAAACTAAATTTCATAACACGCTTTACTCTTTAGGGACTCCTCGTGTTAAAGTGATGGCGAAAGATATGATCAAGGCCGTAAACGATGAAACTAGGACCTTTGCTTGGACTCTGACCGATGGCAATGTGCTGCAGATGTATAAAACCTTTGAATACATTGTAAGTGTTACTCCAATCATAGGTAATAAACAAAGCTGCTCAGTGAAATGGCCAGACAGCTTCTCAACAAGGCTTAGAGCACAATGAGATAGCAATGGCATCCAGTCATCCCTCTATATCTATTTACATATGCAAGTTGGGTACCAGTGAAACTTAACTATAATAATGTATGTAAAATAAAAATTTGAAAATGAAATAAGGCATTTACCCACAACTCGTATCAACCTTCTTATACCAGTTGAGTCTACAAGCCTTATCAACCTTCTTATACCAGTTTGAGTCTACAAGCCTGCACTGGTCCTCTCTGATCACTAAAGAATTAAGTTCCACAACTAGGGGGACTCGAATCTCAACCTCAAAAGAAAGAGCCAATTGCACACACCAAACATGTTTGGCAACTAATTGAGTATGTGTTAGAAAAATGGCCGTGGCTCGCAACGAAGCACCTGAGTTTTCTGAGTCATTTTCTGATCTCTCCTCATGAATCGCAATAAGTAGTTTCATTAGTATTGGTATCCAGCCAGTCAAGCTTTTGAGCAGTGGACTTCGACCAATTAGGCTGAATCCAGGTGCAGTTTGAATGCCAGCCCTTAGTGCCATATATGTTATTAGCAGAACACTGAGACGTACCACCAAAAGAGTGATAACTTCCTGTTTCAAGTGAGTAGCATAAAATCCCTTCGCCGTCCAGATATAATCTAGGGAAATATACTTTGTTCTCCATCTGACTATTTGGAGCGATTGCTGAGAAACAAGTGATGTCGCTAATGAACAACATATGCTTTCCCAAACTTTCTATTTTAACCCATTCCATTTCAGAGAAATCCATTCTAAAGATTCTAACTAACATTTTGGGACCTCCTAATTTTACTAGTAAGAGATCTTCTCCGCACTTCACCAAGAAACATGGATACGAGTCATTAAACGTTCATGAGGTCTCTCAAGAAATTCAAGTGTACCATCCGATAGATTAAGTTTGTTTAAAGTTCCATCATAACCTGCAGAAAAGAAGACCCCGTTGAACAAAGTTGGAGTGTTTCGTGAAGGCGAATATTTTTCAACATCATCATCTTCACTGTCAAGAACAATTCATTCTTGTTCTCCTCTTCTAATCGAGTAGATGGTGATAGAAATACCAAAGCCAAGTCTATCAATCCCCAAAACTATACAGTATGGAGCAGTCGGTAAAGAGGAGAAAGAGATGTCGGACAAGTCATAACGCTTTGGAAAATCGGCAAGCTGGATGGTCTCTCTTGTGAAAGGATTGTAAAAGAATACCTCTTTCTCTCTCAACATCAGCAGCCAACCACCCCTCTGATAACGGATTGTGGCACCTAGTAGCAATTCTGAGAACTTTATGAGGTAGTTCTCATTATTATGCATCGGGTTTACACAATTATAGATGGTGGAGCTGTTATCTATAGAGAACACCACCATGGAAATAAATATCCTGTTTCAAAGGTTTGAGTAGTACAAATGAACCTGAATTTTAATGCAGGCATTGTCTCTCGATTCGCTTTATGGATCAATCGAAAATGGACGTAATCCACTCGATGAAGATACTTGCTATCAACTCCACCATGTCACCGTTAAGGATACACCAAGGCGTTTCTTCTTCTAATAGCCGACGATTGTGTTTCTCACCCCGACTTGCGTTCTCATTCTTATTTTCTGTCCCATCATAACTAACCATACTTGTTAGGTAACCCCCTTCATCTTGTATGTAGCATTTTTCTTCTTCATCTTTACCTGACATACCTTCCTTTCTTCCCCGTCCATTAGGTAACGTGATCCAATATGATGAGAACCGTGGTCTTGGCATCTCTGGACACGGCAAGATAACAGAGTCAGTGGCGTTTTCTACATCAAATTTGTACAACCCCTGGTGAGTCCCAACTCAGAAATTAAGCAATAAGCTGTGTTTCGGCCGACAAATAGAACATGATTCCCAAGACTATTCACCACCTTTCACTCCATCAAAGAGAAATCCAACCTCATCACTAGTATTGAGATTACTACCTTCTCTCAAATCCCCTTTAATTGTAATTTATTTTTATCTTTTAAAGTCGATCGCAGCACTCAACAAAATACATTAACCACATAGCATCATCCCTTGCTCCTTCAAATTCATGGACATTACAAAATCTTACCTTGAACGGCATTATAACAAGGGTAACGTTATTATGATTAGCTCCAAGGAGGTGCATCTCTAGGTGTTCCTCGTTTAAACCCATAGCATATAACTTACCCTGGAAACAATGGAGGGACACAAGTATATTTATATTTATGATATCTCGAGACAACAATTGGGTTCTCCACCGTTAATCTCCAGGGTGGCAAAATACAAACACATGATCGAACCTTTCATCTTCCTGTCTGAAAAGAAATAAAACTACAGCATCATCATCACCTTTATGATCTCCTGCAGGAGGTGATGACAAAACAGAATCAAACAGATGATATTCATCCGGTTTATTAATCCAGTAGAGTAAATTTGGTAATTGAATTGTCTCTAATGTTACTGGATTCCACAAAAAAAACAATCCCCATAATTCCAATTTGGGATATTTGAAGACTGATTACCATCGCCAACATCATCATCATCACCGTCTTTACCATCATCATCACACAGAATAACCAACCAACCATTATGACAAGGTTTCTGCCAGAAAGTTTTCCTGCTCAACTCAGGAATGAATTTTCTACAAGTTGTGTTATTTGGTCCACAAATATTATAAGAGCTTGATCTTTTTTTACCTTTTCCATATGGAAAAACTAGCCAAGGTGCTGTTTTTGACGATGCTTCTTTTCCCCCCATGATAGAGCTGCAGAGAGATAGGAACTAAGAATGAGAAACTGAGTAAAAGTTTGTACCTTTATGATTTTCGGGTTCCAATTTACTCCAATCAATCTCTTTTGTATACAAGAAAAAAAGAAAGGTTGTAGTTTTTATGGTGCAGTTTCTTCACTCCATGGAAGAGAAGGGTGAATGGTAACGGTGAAATTGAAGGAGGGGAAACAAGTTAGAAACCACGAAGTTGAATCAAAGGTTGAATCTTTGTGAGTAGTTGTCGAAGCATTTTATAAGAAAGACACTTGCCCGATTAAGGGTTTCTATCTATAATTACAACAGACACAACTCGATTTAGAGTTACTTGTGAAGAAGATGACCAAAGGAGATGTTATGTCCAAAACATGTTTGGCAACTAATTGAGTATGTGTGAGAAAAATGGATGTGGCTCGCAACAAAGCACATGAGTTAACTGAACTCTCCTCATGAATTACAATGAGCAGTATCTTTAGAATTGGTATCCAAACAAGGCTCCAGACAGTCAAGCTCTCGAGCAGGGGACTTTTTCTCCCGGTTTTGGTCTTATACACAAAACTCATTTTAACCTTACCTAGAGCGTTTCAATAGAAGGTGCAAAAAATCCTAAGTGGAGATCTTATTTAGACCTTATACTTATGGGTCCTATGTATATAGCAAATATAGGATCTCATAGTTGATAAACTATCTTCAATAGTGTATGGGTTTAAACTTTAGAATCTCTAGTTTGATAAAATCCTAAACGTTTAATCTTATTTAAAATAATTACTAAAGGAAAAAATAGGGAAAAAAATGACATGGAGGGTCTAACGAAGGTCTAGATAAGACTTTCTCTAAGACATTTATATTTATTTTGGCACCCCTCCTACTTTGTAGGACCTATTGTTGGAGATGAATTTAGTTCAAATGAGGGTCTAAAATCCTATGTCATAAGAAAATAAAACTCTCACCTTCTGTTGGAGATGCTCTTATGCCTAGTCCATTTCTCTCACAAATCATTTCAAACGGGTTAAATCTGCTTTGTTGTCCGCAAACTAGCACACAATTTATTTTGATTCTATGTTCTCCAGCCCAATCCCTTGCTTCCGGTTTAGTTTTCCATGTCTATATTGATGCAAGATCAAGTATAAAGTTCATAAAGTTAGTAAAGGTTTCACTTAAACTTACAAAATAAAATCAAACATCAATTGGTTACCTACCAAGTCATTTTGAAAATGATCTTTATTATCTTCATGAGTAGTGTAGTTTGCCGAAGGTTGATCGTCCATTGGTACAGGTTCAGCAATAACGATCTACAAGAATATCGCGAAGTTAGATGACCACAAAGATAAATTACTTATGGCTTCAGTTGATTAAATATTCAATTCCACAGTCGAACCTTAAATTTCCAGAAGTTCGACTGATGCGATGTTCAAATTATCAGCCGAACCTTGTATTATGTTTTTTTTAAAATCTAACAATCAGGTTCGGCTGATTCGATATTCAAATTATCAGCCGAACCTTGAGCTTGTGTTTTTCCAGAAATCTAACTATAAGGTTCGTCTAGAATAATAGTTAGTCGAACAACTAAATGGAGGCATTCATAATAATAGTCAAAATGTTTGGTTTGTTATATGGCACCAAATATTTACGCGAAAAATTTGACTATACAAGTTCAACCGATATTGAATGCATATCGCATAAGTTGAACTGTTCTTATAAAGATGATCCGGCTAACATTATATCAGCTGAACATATAACTGGTGCGCCGAACCTTTTCAAAAAAAAATCCATTTTTTGATGAATTCAACCTAGAAAAAGACATTAAACCTCATATACAAGTATCTCTGAATATTATTAGCATATGGTTCCTCATCCATGTATTCATCTTCGGGATGTGGCTAATAAAAATCATTATTTTGAGCTTGAAGTTGAGTTTGTTTTTGAGTTCGAGTTTGGGAAAAATCATTCTCGTAATCTAAATAATCATTCATATCCGGATCTCCGTTGTAATTGATGTGTATTTTATGAGTTTTACGAGATGAAGATTTGGCTTCCTCATTTGCATCATGCATCTTGATTAGCAAAATCAAGTTTTTTCTTTACATCATCTTCTACTTCTCTTTCAAAAAAAGTTTTCCCCAAAATTTTTTCAAATATCTTCAATCTGAGTTTTACGAAATGAAGATTCGGCTTCCTCATTTGCATCATGCATTTTGATAAACAAAATCAAGTTTTTTTTTTACATCATCTTCTACTTCTCTTTAAAAAGAAGTTTTTCCCCCAAAAAAAATCAAATTTTTTTAATCATTATTATTAACAACCAGTGATTAACTTTAACAATAATCATTATTACTAACAACAATAATTAATTTTAACACTAATTATTATTTATTAACTACTAATGATTAACATTAACACTAATAACATAAGGGTAATTTGGATATTAAGAAATTTCGGTGAAAAGGGGGCTTATTGTCACGGCCCACCCATTTTCCCACATATTGGGCTGGCCCGTGACAAGTGTCTAGGTCCATTAGAAGAACCTAGAAGAGTATGGAAGAGGATAAAGAAGTCCACAAGCTTCCAGAACATTCTTGTATATAGAATATTCCTTTGTATATTCTTGTAAGTGGTAGAATACTCTAGAAGGTGATAATTCTAGAACATATTCTAGAATCCTCCATTGTACACTATATAAGGTGGAGAGCTCATTTGCTTAAATCATCCACCAAGAGATCTCTAAGCATTGTAATATTCTCTCTCCGATAATCAAATACTTTTTGCCACCTTAAAATCTCCAAGTCTCTAATTCCTTTGTGTTCTTTTAGGCTTACTTGAGAGTTCAAGTGCCGCACGGTCTTATCCAAAAATCTAAGGCCGTGACATTATGCTTTTAATACCAAGTGATCTTATTTTATCATTACTTGATATGCCTAATAAAAAAAATATGCCCAAAACAAGGTTCTAGATGAGCTAGTCTGATTCAATTCCACTAAAGTTGTTAAGCTAGACAATACGTGCCTTGTCGACATATTAACCGATAAACCTAGTAACTCATTGCTGCTCAACATAACATTTCCATGATAATATTATCCTTGTATTTTATTTTATTTTTTTAAAGCATATAACAACCTTTTATGGGTTGGGGCATACCAAGGTTTCTTCGTATAATCTAGAAGAGGTCTATTTTATAATCACCAATGCACTATTATACCTTAGCAGTTACAACACCTAGATCCTAAATCTTCAAACTAAATCGCCTATGGTGCTATGTTCACAACCATAAAACTCCAAAATAAAACTAACAAGGCAGACACAAATTTACTTATGATTTCGAACTTGTTAAATAAAAGAACACATAAATTACCTTGTTGTAAAGTGGTGCATAAAGCTTCTGGTATCTAGCTTCAAGTGCATCCCCCCTCTCAAAAAATCTTGTTTTGAGCTCTTAGTGTTGACCCTGCAAAGTATGTACTAAAACTTTTACTTCTCCTTAAACTCAACTACATACTTAACCCCATCCAGTTCAAGCATATCATCAAAATTGATAGCAAGAAATTTATTAAAAATAAACACAAAATGATCATAGAGACGTATTTAATAAATTACAGGAAATGGGAGACGTTTGTCAAATAATATGTGTAAAATTAAAGTTATAATTATGAACCTAACTTCTAAAGCATATATATATGTGTTCCAACACAGCTATTTTATCTATGTTGAAGCATCGCAAACTTATGGAAAAGATCACTTTATTCTACTTTACCCATTTTATTATAGGAAATCAGATTCCTAACAAAGCACACTTCCTATTTTGTCTCTGCATAGCAGAACTTACCCGACTTAAGTCCAACCATACCAGCTAATTCATCAGATGCACTAATTGGTGCTTACAACATTCATGCAATTCCCTAAACATAATTCGGAACAACATTGCACAAAAAGGGTGGGGAAAGAAAACAAGATTTTGCAGTTTCCACCCAATTGATCAATCATAACATACTAAACTCAAAAAAAAAACTGAATCTCTTGCAAAACTTCAACATGTTTCCTGGCTCGTAGAAATCTAGGTTTGAGATTGCACAAAAAGGGTGGAGAAAAAAAACAAGATTTTGCAATTTCCACCCAATTGATCAATCGTAACATACTAAACACAAAAAAAAATCAAAGAAAACCTGAATCTCTTGCAGAACTTCAACATGTTTCCTGGCTCGTAGAAAGCTAGGTTTGAGATTTCAGAATAAGAAACCAAATCCAAGAAAAACTGCAAGTGGAGTAGATCAAAGCAAACCTGAATCTCTTGTAGAACTTCAACATTCCCAACAAAAGAGTCTAATGTTAAGAATAAAACTAGCCACCAGTTTGAGTTCAGAATTATGTGAAAGACATATGTTAAAAAAAGAGTTCGAAAAAACTGGTATACAACTTGTATAATTCAAAAACAATTTAGGAATTGCTAATTTTTTTTTGAAAAACTTACTAACTTTGAGATTTATGGGCAAACTACCATTCTTTTGTAGAAAGTAACAAGTGATACAATAGAGTACATGTATCGTATGATGCCACCCCTAAATAAAACCTATCTTAGAGCCAATAAGTTTCGACCCATAAGTGTCACACAAAATTCAAAGGACATAATTTACTCCAGCTGATGCCTTCCACCTTTTGGGTTGCCTCTTTATTATAAATGTGTATATATATACTACCAATTAAACCCACCATAGGGGCTATCATATACTATATATCTACTGGAGATCCTCCTTCACATTCTCCCTACTTCTGTTTAGTTTTAGATATTTAATTCCAATCTTTGTTGTTGCTTCCACTTTCAATTTATTTCTTCCTTCTCCCTCCTGAGGTTCTTCATTTTCAGCGTCAATCCTTGTTGATGCCGATAACATCCTTTGAGAAGAAATAATGGAAACTGGTATGGGTACAAGAGAAGGGTCAGCAGGAACCGAAAAAGTGTGACCGTTATGTTCGATTTCATGATTTTCATGTAGATGAATCTGGGGAAATTGGGGAAAGTCATGATCTTCATGTACATGAATCTGGGGAAATTGGGGAAAGTCATGATCTGTATATACATGAATCTGGGGAAATTAGGGAAATTCCTTTCCATATGTATGAGTCTCTTCATGTTCAGTCTCAACATTTGAATCAATTTGTTTATCATCACCTTTCTCACTTGGAGCATTGAAAGAATCTGACCCTGAACTTGCATATCTCTAAGAATTTCATGATGTCCACTTACATACGAGTAATCATCCTTATCATCCACATTTGAATGATGACTCTGATTTATCTCATATAATCATGATGTCCACCAACATACCATTCATCATCCTTATCCTCCACAATTTAATGATGACTATGATTTATCGGTTCAGAAATTGAAATATTCAGCTTCGAATAATCGACATTCTTATATTATCCCGGTAGATAATACGGAATAGGAACTCTCATTAGAGAATGGAGAACCATAACTTTCTTACTCCAATCTGTAGACATTCCATCAGCATCACCATACAAATTATCATCTCTAGAATCAAGTGGGGTGTAACTCTAAAAAACAACTTCCTCGGTTTGATAATCTTCACGATCTTCCAACACTTGATTTGCAACAATTACAGTAGCATGTTCATCATCATTCTGAATAGAGGCTTTGTCAATTGGTTGATCTTCAGTTTGACCATTAACATGACGATCTTTTAAATCTTCGTTAGTAACAATCACATCAGCATGTTCATCATCATTCTTAACAGAAACTTTGTCGATTGGTTGATCTTTAGTTTGAGCATTAACATAACGATCTTCCAAATTTTCATCAAGAACAATTATAGCAGAATCATCTTCCTCACTCTCAACGACATCTTCTTCATCACTCAAAACCACTTTCGGTATAAACGATTTGTTTATATTCATCCTTTGTGAGCCGCGTTGTTTGCGTTGATTTTGAGCCCTAACCGCCGCCTTGTGGGAAGCATTCCGATTTCTCCTGCGTATCTTGCGACCGTGATCACGGTCAAGATGTCTATCAAGATTACACTACTTTTTGAATGTTTCGCTACACTCACCGCAATCTAGTGTTGTATTACCAAAAAAAAATTAAAACTAAAACAAATTAGATCTGAACACAGTTAACAAAAAAATCAACAGAAACCTAATTTCGTAATATCAATTAACAAACATAATAGAAAAAAACTAAATTTCGTATGCCAACAATTTCATAAATAAACTAACGAATTGCATTTGATTCATGAAACCCTAAAATAAATTAGATATGGGAATGGTTGGCCACAACTAGGAAAACCATAACTAAACCTGAGTACTGCATAACCAAATATAACAACAACAAAAAAAAACAATTATATATGAACCTAATTTCGTCGATACTTACCCATTTTTTCTGAAAAATTTAGGAGAGATTAAGAAAAAGAAAAATGATGAATGAGAAAGGAGAGATTGGGAGAGACAAAGAGGGGGGAGAACGAGTAATGAGAAACGAGATATACAGTGAGTTGATTAAAATTTTGTTTTGTCTTTAAACGCTCCACCGCCACTTAGAGAAATGCAAAAGAAGAATAAGAAGAAAAGTGATGAATAAAAAATGACAGATTGGGAGAGAATAAGAAGGAGGAAAGAGACATTAGATGATTTATATACAATGGGTGAGTAAAGGAAATCAAAACTTTTTTTGAAGTGGGGACTTAAGTTTTTGAAATTGTTGCAGGCGAGATGTAATCCGCATTATATGTGTCTAAATCTATAGTTTGATGGGGTGCCACGTAATACAGAAAAAAATTAGAAAACCAAGCAAAGTCGGTTAAAGCATGAATTATGTGTTTGACATTGGAAAACGAAAACCTGAAATATTCGATGTTTTTTTTAAATAAAAAATAATATTTACACATATATAAAATTATTAATTAACTGCAAGCGTCTAGGCACTCCAATTTACCATACAATGTTGTTCCCTTTCCCTCCAATGTATTGGGACCGTTTTTGGTGTGTAAGCTGTGAAAGTATTCTTTGAAGTTGAAGAGCACAAGCGAAAGTCAAGTCTAAAAATATGCTGTGAAAATTCTCCCACAACTTCTTGCTTAAAGCCAAGTTGCCGAATTACACGCAATGGATCGTACATGACATATCCGCTTGTTTTAAACAACGGTCCGTTGTAAAATGTAACGTTATCGGGAGTTACAACACCATCCAACTTATAAGGATCAAAAACTACCTTATCAACCGTAATTTGGTAAAGCTAATCTCATTTATAAAAGATTTTTGTTGTTACCTACAACTGGACCCTTTTTGAACGAGTATTTGAGGGCTCTAGGCTGTTGCGGCTGCCAATTTGCATTTATCTTCAACAATTTTTTCTTAGCGAACAATGTTGGGAAGTGTTCGTACGCAAAAACCTATGTCAAAATTATATATATATTACCTATGTCACAATGAAAAACAAACAATATAATTGAGAGATCGACAAAATAACAAAAACAATAAAAATTCCAAATGAATTATTACTTGGAGGAAAGTGAAGTTCCCAACAAATTGGTTAGTTCCCGCCTTGTTAGCCTTCCGCATCTCTCCCATCAAGTGTGTAATAACTGCAGTGCCCTACAAGTATTCTACAACATCATCCAAAGGATCCAACAACTGCAAGAAGTTTGCATTAACTCGGCTTCCACTTGTGTCTGGAAAGTTCTTAGTTCCCAACACATATAACAAATATGCAGCGGGTGTATGACGAATCTCGGTGGTCAAGTTGTCCATCCAAAGGCTTCCTTTAACAAAACTAGCCTGAACTTCTTGATTTTATACTGACCACTAACATGGAAATTTCTTTTGAAGCTGCTTCATTTCAACCAAAAAACTTCTTAGAAAGAGCGTACAACTGTTCCAACATAGTTCCTTGGTGTAATTTCCTTCCAAAACAGCTTTACCTTGCACATCAAGGCCTAGAATTTGAACCCAACACCATCTCTCATTATATACATATAGGGATATTTAGATTTTTTTCCCATGGACATGTTTTTCTGGTTATTTGTCATGCTAAATAATTTCATTTATCTAGTCTTTGTTGGAATTTTTCAAATTTCAGTATACCTTTACAATCCTAGCTAATTTTAAGCCTACTCATTTTATTTTAGGCCTACCACTAAAGGTTAAAATAGGGTCATTATGAAATAAAGCCAAAACCCCCTTATCCAACTATTTTTGTTCATGACTAATATGTTTAATTAGTGTCAATTAATTTAAATATTAGTTAAATTAGTTGGTGATTCAAATTGGATTATAATTAGTGTTATATGGTAAAAATTATAGTAGAGTTTTTTTATTTTTTTTGAAGTTTGAAGAAGAAGGAGAAGAAGTTGAGGAAAACTAGGGTTTTGGGATTTTGGTAGCAAAGATGAAATTTGATTGTGCCGACGTATATTCTAGTGGTGAAGAACAAATGGGTGCATCAACATATCGCCAATCAGATTATTGTGCTTTCGATCCTACCGATTTGGGATTTTTGTTGGACGAACAAGAACGTGTGAACCAAAGCGTAGATGAAGATTTTAATCAAACAAATGAAGATTCAAACCGAAAAAATGAAGATCTTAATGCTTCCAATCGTCATGTATAGGTTCTAAGAATCTCGAAACATGTTTTTGAACCTTATAATCCCTTAACTGCGTGTTTGGTTGGAGAGAATGAAATCATTTTTTCAGGAATATAATTTTGTTCCCATGTTTGGTAAATAGGAATATATGGTGGTTAGGAATATGATTCCCAAAAAGTAAGGGAATACAAAACCCACGGGGGTGGTGGGTTTAGGATTTACCCTCTTAAGGGAACATGATTTTTAAGAATGAGATTCCCTTCCCACCATCCAAACTTACTATAAAGGTGGATTTTTTTTCTAAATTTTGAGTTATTTTCTTGCTTGCGTACTATCCAGAATCGGATGTTACGATGACACCACAACCGCCAATTTCACCTCTTCTCAGAAATTACGACCCAGAATCGGTGGATATAGTCATGAACAACGACCGATTTTGGTTCAGTTTTGGAAGAATTGGTAGGTCAAATAATCGGCTTTTATGGACACCCATATCGACCGATTCTAATCGAAAAATTCGTCAGAAAAACTGCGCTTTTCTGAATGTTAGAATCGGCACACAAGTCAGTTCACGTCTGCCGATTCTAACACTTGGAAATTTTTTTCCGAAATCGTGACTGGGTAGAATCGGTGGATATGTATGCACATAAAGACCTATTGTTAAGAATCGTTAGATACGGTTGTTACTCATCCGCCGATTGTGTTGACCTAATTTTTTGATTTATATTGTAGATTGTTCAAGCGTTCAGCGATGACCAACCTGAACCCTTGTCTAAGATGGGGCCTGATACTTCTGCCCACTACTGTACTGATTTGGTGTGGGAAAAGAAGGACGATGCAATGCAATGGTTTATGGACAAAGGCATGGAGATAAAATGCGCATTAGTCTTAGGCCTTCGTTTGAAATAATAGATAAATTTAGAGTACATAACATGTATGAATGTTTACACCTAGGGGATTTGATGTTATTTAGGAAGAGTGGCATTGTTTATATGTATGTTATATCTCTTTGGGTGCTTAATGTGCATAACTATGTGTGGTATAAATAATGCATTCAGTTTGGAAGTCTGAAAATTATCTCTTGGGATTGTCAAGGTTGTGATAAAGTTTTCTTAAAGAACTCTTCAAATTTCTGGTAAACTCTTCCAAGACAGACATCAAATTTTTAACTGAAACAAAGAAACCCAGATTGAGTGTTCAAAATCTTTTCGAAATGGTTAAATTAAATAATTGGAAAATCACTAATCTTATAGCATATCAGGTGGTATTGGTATTGCTTGGTTAGATTATGTGGAAATAGGAATTATTTTATTTTAGGATTTCTTCATTAACGCTTATGTTAAAGATGTTATTTCCAAAAAACAGTGGATGTTAACCTGCCTATATGTAAACCCTTATAATAAAAGTATCAGATGGAACTTCCTAACTCATATGTATACTCTAATATCTATTCCATGAATTGTTATTGGTGATTTAAACTTCACTCTTCACCAAGAAGAAATGAGATGAACAGTTAGAATAAACAATCTAGACATAGAAAAATCAGTTAAAGCGGTGAATGAAACATGTGTTATAGATTTGGGTTTCTATGGATTTCTGTTTACTTGGTCGAATAATAGGAGGATGGGGGATAATAGAGAAAAGTCTAGACAGAGTGCTAGACTCTTATGATTGGGTTGACATGTTCCCAGATGCATTGATCACACACCTTAGCCCAATTCTGATCATGACCCTATCTTACTCAGTACTAAGTTTGATAGATTTGAAGGAGAGAAACCCTTTAAATGTTTTGGTATATGACTGGATGAAAAATCTTGTATTGATATCATACAAAATGCTTGGTTGTCTAATCGTGAAGGTTCTCCTGGTTTTAAATTAGTAAAAAAAAACTAGTTATGGTTAAAAATTAAATAAAATATTGGATCACAATTTGATAATATTCAGATGAACCTTGATGGGGCTAAAAATGATTTTGATAGATGTAATAATAATCTTAATTTTATAAATAAAACAAATGATCTCAGAAATATAAGTCCAGATATTAAAAAATGGTATAACATAAATGAGTCTTTAAAAAAAAGTGGTGATAAAATTTTGAACTGAGGAGATAAGAATACTGGGTACTTCCATAGTATTGTTAGAACTAGGACTCTAGGAAATCGAATAAATGCTATTAAAAACGATCACAATATTTGGGTCGAAAATAGAAGTCAAATTGAGAATGTTCTGTATGATTATTTTACTAAGATGGCTTCTACTTCTTCTCCTGTTTTGAATAATGAATATATTCAAAATATTCAGACGTGTGTCACCAGGAGGATAATCTCCTCCTTATCAAAGTCCCAGATTATGAAAAAATCAAAAATGTTTTCAATATGGCTCATTCCTCCTCTCCTGGTCGGCATGGGTTTCCAGTTATGTTCTTTCAAAAAAACTGGAATACTGTCTCTCATGACATTGTTTGCATGGTCAAGAGGTTTTCCAATCTAGGTATATTTTAAAAGAAATAAACAACACTTTCATCTCCCTTATTCACAAAATGAAAATCCCAGAAAAACCAAGTCACCTTAGGCCCATTAGTCTTTGTTACACCTCTTACAAGATTATCTCGAAGCTTTTAGCTAACAGAATGAAACATTTGCTTGAAAAATTAATTTCACCCTTTTAATCTGCTTATGTGCCAGGTAAATCACGGATAATATGATCATAGACCATGGATTAATACATACTATGAAAAAGATAAAAAGGTAAACATGGATACATGGGGATTAAAACCGATATATCTAAAGTGTTTAATAGAGTAGAGTGGTCCTTTCTAATGACGGTTTAAAAAAAACGGGTTTTGAAGATGAGTGGTGTAATCTTATTCACCAATGTATTAGTACCACAAGTATTGTCGTTCTTCTGAATGGGTCCCCCGGGAAAAATGTCTCTCGTACTAGAGGAATTAGACAAGGAGATAATTTATCTCCCTATCTATTCATTCTTTGTATAGAAGACCTTTCTAGCTATCTCATGTTACCTCAAAACAAATAGCACATCCATGGCATTAAGGTAACAAAAGACAGTACTCCTATCAACCATCTGCTATTTGCAGATGACTATCTTATCTTTGCAAATGCCAATCTGATAGAAAGCAAAAACATTCTTAAAATCTTTAAAAATTTTGGTGAAGGCTCGGGTCAACTAATTATTTTCTAAAAGTCAGGTCTTCCTAAGAAGTTTCAAAGAATTATCATAAAAAAAAAATTAAGTTCAAAAAATAAAAATTGGTGATAAATACCTTAGGTCTCCACTTTTCCCTAACAAGTCTAAAATTGTTTGCTTTGAACCAATAATCCAAAAAATGTCTAGTAGACTTAAAGGTTGGAAACAGAGAAAACTTTATCCAGCTGGTAAGTGTGTCTTAGTTAAATATGTGATGGAAACCACTCATTTTTATCAAATGAACTATTTTCTCCTCCCTAACCACACTATAAACAAAATTTATGCTCTCCAAAGAGACTTTTTTTGGGGAAAAGAATAAGGAAAAAGTAAAGTTGTAAAGGCATCTACCTGAAATCTTGGGTTACTGTTTGTAAGCCTAAGGATAAGGGGGGTCTTGGTTTGAGAAACATAAAAACTTTGAATGAAGCTTTTATAACTAAAATTGGGTGGATATTAATTGTTTATCCAAGTTCTTTATGGTCTACAATACTCAAATTCAAGTATTTCCCAAATTCTGGTATTTCCTAAATTCTGGTATTTTGTTTGATAACTTTGAAACTAAGGAGACTGATTCTTGTCTTTTGAAAGGTGTTTCCAAAGGTTTCAAGAATTTAAGGAATTTGGATATTTGGGAGGTTAATAATGGGAAGGATGTTAACATCTGGAACCACATATGGATTCCAGAGGAAAATAACTTAATTAGTGTCAGTGAGAAATAATAAGGAGGTATGTGGGTTTAGAAAAGTTTGCGATAGTTTCAATAGAAGTAACACTGGATGAGATTCTAACAAACTTAATTGGTGCTTTAGTGAGGAAACCAGTAGAAAAATTCAAAAAATCAAGTTTGATATAACTAAAAAAGATAAACTTAGATGGTCATTAACTGAAAATGCTAATTTTTCTGTCAAATCAATGTACTCTGAATTGGGTAAAAATATCCCAAATCTGTCGCTTGTCCCTAACTTTTCCCCTGCTGAGAAGGTTCCTTGGGAAAAAAATGTGGAAAATGAAGGTCTTACCTATAATTAATTAAATTTTTTATGTGGAAGCGTTTGAACAATATTGTCTCAGTTGGTGACAGAATTGAAAAAATATTTCCTAGTATTGATACTACTTGTCCTATGTGCAAACAACATAATGAAACCTTAGACCACCTTCTCCTGGAATGTGAGTTTGCAATTGAAGTTTTGGGAAAACTCCCTTATAAAATCAAAAACTTTAAAGGTACTCATAACAGTTTTAATATATGGTTTAAAGATTGCTTCAAATATAAAAATATGTACCTTCGTGATCATATTACCTGGGTAGATTTGTGTGGTATTACTACTTGGTTTATTTGGAAAGCAAGGTGTCAAATTTTTTTTAGAAAAGGAAAAAAAAGACATCAACTACACAGATGGACAAATAATGGACCACATTATTTTTTGGGAAAAAACACAAGATAAAGAAGATAGAATAGTGGAAAACAACAATACTGAATTACAAGGAACAACTTACATTACTATGGTTCAGAATGTTAACAACAAGAAAATATACTTATGTATGTATCTTCATGACATAGCATGAACCTTCAGGGGATCTAGGTGCAATTCAGCATCTCCAGGAGTGACTGAAGGTGTTACAGGTCCAACCATAAAGACTGTGATGACTTGGATCTCGGATCTGAATTGTAAAAACATCACTATCATTTGGCAGGAAAATGAGTTCTCTGGCAGCTCCAAAGGCAACTTATCTTATATTAATTTAAATAATTATATGAATAATATAGATTTCTAAAAAAACTTTATAAAGTTTGAGCACTTAGTAGTTTATGTTTACAAAACCAGGGAGATAACCCTTGTTCTTTATGGGATGCATGAAAAGGCTCTTTTTACTTTTTAATAGGGAATGGTCTTGGTATGCAAGTGAGTTTATAAATATGGAGAACTGGTTTGAGGTCTTAACGGAATCTGATATGAATATGAATCAATATGAAATACTTAAACCTAGTTCTTCTTATCGTTTCTTTGCGGAAGAATGAAACAAGGCGTCCAAAGGTTCACTATTGAAGATGTCGGGGATGGTGGAGATGCGTCTGGTGCATAAGCTAATCATTTCCAGAGGAGATTTTACTATGAAGTTGAGACAACTGTAAACAACAGTGGAACTTCCATTAGAAACCAAAGTATCAATATCAATCTAGTTTCAAATGATGGCGCGAAGAGAGGGTTTTTCAGCAATTCAATCTTTAAAAAGGGAGAATCGAGCTTAGTTATAGATGTATTGGATGGTCTGAATACTAACAATTGTTCTATGGAGTATGATTCGCAAGTTGATAGTCAATTTAATAATGACTCTTCTGGTTGTAACTTTTTAAATCCTATGAATATATAAATATCTTTTGCTTAAAAAAAGACTTGGTTGTATTATGTATTTTACATTTCTCATGGACGAGAGTTTACTCTCAATTCTTGACTAATAATGAACTATATGTATCTTTGAATCAAAACACATCCTATCAATTTATCTTTTTTCTTATAAGAAAAAGAGTTGTCGCAGCAAAACTGAAACAACAATGTTTCTGCTTGCAGTGGAAAAAATAGCGTCCTGCAAAGCCCTTTCCTCACTAGTACTCTCCATGTTTACATTATTAAGGTTCTCAAATAAAGGAGATTGGAAAAAATGACTAAACAACACATTGTTGTCCCAAGATAAATTTTCCCTAATGTTGTTCTTAGTAACTAGAATAACTAATTTAAAGGTAAGAGGGTTTTCTTTTTGTTGGACTTTGTTGAGATTTCCCAGCACAAAAGAGATTTCTTCAAAATTTCTTCCAAATATCTGATGATAACTTAAACTAAATCTTCCTTGCACTTTCCTTCTATAGACGTTCTTGACAGCCTCCAGAGTTGCATCTACTTCAGAAGAGAAATCAACATTTGTTGTCTCCAGCTCCTTGGCCCAGTTCACGACTAGCTCAACTCATTTTCCTGCTCTCATCTCCAGTTCTGGCTACAATGAAGTTTCCAGTGAAGGACAGAGTGGGGGATAACATTACTTATTGGAGGATTATCATTTTTCAGAGAGAAAATGCTAATGGTTAAGCCAAATTTTTGTCTATGATGATTTAATAACCTGCTTTTATTTTCTTCGTCAAAAACATGGTAGTAAAAATTATTGATGATATGATTTTGGTTGTGAATCACTCTGTCGAAGGAACTTATGTGATGCCTGATATTGTGAGCAGTAGAATTAGCAGAATGAGAGACACCTCTGAAGACCAGATCACATCTATCTTTCCATATGAACCATGCAGTAGTAGCATAAGAAGCAGTCCAGCAGGAGGCACTGTTATCAGAAGAAAACAGATAGCCGATCATGAAAACTAATGAAATTCTAGAAAACATTATTATTTTCACCAAACATCTTAACCCAAACAGAACCAGCAAAAGGGAAGAACATGAGACAATAGAAAATATCCTCATAACCACTTTTACACCTACTGCAGATGGATCAATGTAATGCAGGATACTAGCAATTCTAGCATTAGTAGGAAAAATGCTCTGAGCACATTTCCATATGAATAGATTGATAGAAGGAAAATAATCAATTTTCCAAATTGCCTTCCAAGCAGTATTGATGTTATCATTTTTATATTTCTCCTCAATCTTCTTGTTGTATAAATAATTAGCAGATAAGTCACCTTTTTTATTTAAACTCTAGGAAATACAATTTTCACCAAGAACATTTATAGAAGTATTTTAAGGTCATATCATTAGATTATTTATCAAATTAAATAAGTTTTAAGACTCCTAGTAATACTGCATAAGAGAAATTCCAGTGGGGGTTGGCATATAGGGTAATCTGCCAAGCCAGGTGGATAGGAAAACTTAATTTTGGGCAGTGGGGAATTAGATAAACGGTGCAGACTGAATTGACCGAGGCATATTGAACCTCTTGGCCTAGGTTGCACCGAGATTCAGCACAACCTAGGCCGAGCGAATCAATCTCCCTCGACAATGGTCAAATCTAACATCTATAATTCCACCTCTTATAAATACAAACCAAAATCTATCTTTTCTACTCACACCTCTTCAATCTTCTCTATTTTCACCATAAAAAACTCTTCATATTCTGCTTCTCTTAAAAAAAATCAAAATTATGTCTCCATCTTAAAATATTAGTCGAAATAGAAATAGAAAACCACCAAGGAATAGGTATAATCAACCTCTACTGACTCAAAAAGAAGTTTCAGATGAAGAGAACAATCATAATATACTTTCCAGTCAAGAATTATCCACGAGTCAAGGTCATGTATCTTCAAGAACAGAGCGAGATGCCAAGAATCAAAAACCAAGAGGTGGTTATTATAAAATTATACCAGTTTATGATTTTCTTCCTGAAAGTGCTAAAATTATTATGAATATATTTCCTTGGAGGACTTTGTACCATATGGAGGCGAAGAAACATTCGAAAAAATTCATACATATGATTCTAGAACGTTGGTGGCATGCTACACACGCGTTTCATTTTGCGGACTTCGAAATAGTATGTCATATACTTTGATTTATAATTTTGATGCAATAAATACAATTCATATATGAAATTAACAATTTTAATGTTTTTACAGGAATAACACCGTTAGATTTGTATTTCCTACTCGGAATACTTTGCGGTTAGGGAGATAATGTTCTATTTGACCAACAAGCTTGGTTGGAAAATGAACGATATAAAGATGAACTTCCGTTGTATTTTTGCGTAACAACACGCAAGCATACCGATCTAAGAGCTTTGGGAATTCCTAATGCCGGTTTAAAGGCATTTATAACCAAAAA
Source organism: Papaver californicum (assembly GCA_023531435.1). NCBI lineage: Eukaryota > Viridiplantae > Streptophyta > Magnoliopsida > Ranunculales > Papaveraceae > Papaver > Papaver californicum. The sequence goes on from JAJJMC010022854.1 coordinate 1,740,729, forward strand.
ATTATATGGTGATATTGTAGGAGAAGATCCAGACCCTGAACACTCCACAGAAATTGCCAAGGTTTTTATTTTATGGGTAATTGGTGCTTGTTTTTTCCCCAACGTAAATAGTTGTGTTTTAGTAGGATGGATAGAGGCATTGCAAGATTTGGAAAAGGCTGCCAGTTATGATTGGGGGTCTGTTATATCGTCCAAGTTGTGGGACAAACATCGAAGGTTTATGGGGAGTCCTTGAGGTAAATATGATAAATTGATCGTACAAGTTTATATAAGTTTACAAATATTTATAGCAAGTTAAACTAATTGTATCTTGTTTACTTCAGATTTGGTGGTATACATATACCAATATTAGTCTTCCAAGACTGATATAATTCACCAAAAGGTTTTACCCAATTGTAGTAAAGTATGAAGCCGATAACCGGCACAGAAAGGAACAAAACACCAGTGACCGAGATAATATACACATGTGCAGATCCCAAATGAATCTTAGGAGCAAACACAATATTATTTGGAACCCCTATGAGGATTATGAAGAGTTACATTCTAATGTAGCCATTGGGATCAGAGAGTTTTCACTATAACGCGTGTTGTTCTACAGTCAACTCAGAGATTTGGTGTTTATTTTTTTGGGTAGAGATGTTCTATACAGTTAGTTGGTGCATATGGTATCCCTAATAACCTTACTCCAGCAACCATCCTGGGATCAGTTTACACAAGACGACTGGCTCGTGGATGGAAAACATATGATCAGGTCTGGAGAAGTTGTGGCAAAGTTGACTACGACCAATGGTACCAATCGGTTACCAAGCCGATAATTAATACAGAAGTTATGAAATCTATGGGATGAATATTTCCGCAATAGGAAGACGAAAATCGGGATTTCCTCTACCGACAATACCACCACCATCGATTCCAACTTTAATGGTTTATCTTGAGGTGGGAGCTTCCTCATCATCAACCCCTCCAAGATGACCTTCTGCAACTTGTTCTTCATCGGTTCAGTCAGATTTGCCAGAACTGAGTTGGGAGATCGATACCTATAATCTCCAAGGAGAGCGTCAGACAATTCCAATTTTCTCACAGGGTATGGAGCGAACTAATTCTTATACATGCACATCGGCCTCTGTTGATCAATTGGTAAAACATTTGAACCAAATTGAGTTAAGAGATCAGCTGACTAGATGTATGTACACCCAACATTTGTGGGCATTGAAGGATCCCATGAGCATCAGTCCCTATATTAGCGGACTTTATGGAACATCACAAGTTTCCCAAGGGGAAAAGTACGAGAAACACAACAAGGATCTCCATATTATCCAGGGAAACCTCCACATTCAGGATCTCGTCGGGCTAGTCCACAAGATCCTAATCAAGTTTACCGAAGAAAAATAGACTTTGGCACCTCTCCAACTCAGAATTGTGATTTCCTTGGATCTGATGATGGTAGTCAATCAACAAGAGAAACTCAAGGATTTGGGAGTATGTTGGACCGGGGCTATTATGAAAGGAACTGGTCTAGGAATGCGTAGTTATGTTTTAGTCAATATTTATATTTGAAATTAACTATTTATGTAATCACAACTAATCTATAAAAAGAAACTACTAATTTTATTAAACATTCAATTAAAATTTAACAACGTCTTTTCTTAGAGCAAACTATATAAGATTAAAGGAAACTACATCAATACATTAAAGCAAAATACATAAAATTATAAAACTATGGTAATTAACAGCTGGTGGAGCATCTAGGAGGCAAAAGGGGTCAAATATGTAAAGATCTCTAAGGATGTTGAAACAAGCTTCGCACATAAAAGGTTTGCCGTTAGATATCTCCCATATTCCTATAGTTCTTTGGATCACTTCATCAGTAGTTTCACCGTTAAACCTAGTGCGGTTAGTTTGCATTACCTGAGCAACAAAATGCGTGAATGAATGACTAATTACTTGATAATGATTGGACAACCAATGAGCATTACGGTTTCTCGGGTTCCCCGTTTCTGCAATGAACATAGTAAAAATGTTTTGCCAAAAGACGTGTGCGACATGGCTTGGTCACTATGAAAATTTTCTCTGCTATGAAAAACACATGCTTTCCAAAGAGCTAAATCCTCTTCTTGAGTATATTTTGGAGCTCGAACTCTAGCAACCATTTTTTAAAAAGTTTTTTTCCTACAAAAACTGAGATTAAGAGTTTGAAATGGAAAGATTAAGGTTGAAGTGAAAGTAGAAGAAATTTTTAGTGGAGAAGGTGTGATTTTGGAGTTGAAAATGTTTGAATTTATATGAAGAGATTGTGAGCCATTGGATTATAGCTGTTGAGATTCGACCTTTGTCGAATCAAGCTAAGTCGGTCGGCCTAACTTGGACCGAGCGACTCAACATGATTCGATAGTCTCTAAATGATTCGATTGATTCAACTAGCACCTCGATTGGCAAATCCCCCTAAATACTAATTTGCCAAGCCATTTAAAAAGTTTACCCATCCCATTGTAGATGGATAACCGACAAATTAACGATATACCCATCCCACTAAAATTGCTCTAATAACACCCACAAAAAAAATAGTGCGATTTGAGGTTTCTAAACTCAGCTTATTTAGGATCTGTCATACTTTTCCCTGACATTTTCTTGCTCTTTCTCTCTCGGCAATTTCTTAGTGGAAAAAACCGAGTGCTCAATCGAATCAAGATTTTCTAAACCTCTAAACATGTGTTTCTCACGGTTATCAACCTCATTATAGTATGTGTAAAAGTTTAAAACTTTAAATCTAATGGTTAGGACTACGAGATGCTTCTAATGATCACATGCATGACAACAAAAGCGTGCATAAAGGAAGTGCTTGTCTGATTCACAAAGAAGAATAACCCCCATTGAGATTTGAGTGAGTGCTTTGCTTAATTATGACTAATTCTATATGGAATTCCTAAAGGGAAGTAGGTTTAACAGTATCTATGATGATAAGATATTATTAAGATGAATTTAGCTGGGTACTTGGAACTTCAAAGTTTAAATTACAAATTTATTCGATTTGGTGGTTTGGCACCAGTGACAACTAAAATACTCTTACAAGTTACAACTCACTCTCGTATGAGATCGGTTGAGGATCGGACTATATGAGCCAAATCGGTTGGCATCGGATTTGATTGAATTCAAATGGTGTCAAATTCCAGACTTACAGTGCATTGTCACAAGAGTATGCTGAAGCTGACTCATTATGTCTGAACCTAATTTATTTTATTTGACTCAAATCAAATGTATAAACCAAATCATATCTCAAATCAAACATCATAAAAAAGAGAAGAATAATCCGACTCCGGCCAAATCAGATCCGAATACAAAGTTGAATAAAGTCAAACGTCTATAACATTACTTGGGCATATGCTGGCTAAGTAATTTTTACCCATGTCTGGCTACGCTGAAACAATATTGGCACTGGGTCATTTCTTGTCATCCCAAAGAGAGAGAGATCGGTCCGAGTGATGTGCGCTTTTGTATCACATTGTATACTTTAATATCCAAATGGCCAACCTCGATACGTATAAACCATATTCCATCATGTAATTATACGTTTTGTTAAGACATATGCAAACATCTAATCTAATCTGAATAAATAAAGTCTATGAGTATAAAAAAAAATAAAAAAAATTGATGTTATTCCCCCTCCTTAAAGATAGTGGGTATAAACTTAAAAGCTAGCATCTTTATGCAAAGATATGTGAATATCATCATCCCCTTTCTATCTTTGTACTCTGTGTCTGTGTATGTATGCTGATAATCTCTTAATCACATACTTTCTTTTCTATCTTTCATGCATCTCCTTTTCTTATCACTACTGTAGTTACAACTGCAGCAATTTGATTCCTTCATCATGCCACTTATAAGCTTCATATCTTCCTCAACTCCACTTCTATTACAACCACCATAATCCACCACCACCACCTCTATTTACTTCAAGCCATCTCTACTGCATGATGTTCAACTCATTTGCAATGGGTACCCAAACAATTTCTTTCCTTCTCTTCTTATTTCTGTCACTCTTCATAAACTTATCCTTTCAAGCAAACATTGACAACCAATCTCATTTCTTCACTCTCATGAAACAATCTCTCAAAGGTATTCCCTTTCCTAGTTGGAACATAACTGGAAATGCTTACTGCAGTTACACCGGTATCGGTTGTGATAGTCGTGGATACGTTGCAGACATGGACCTTTCTGGATGGTCCGTGTCAGGAAACTTTCCCGGTGATGTATGCTCGTATCTACCTGAGTTACGTAGTCTACGTCTCGGTCATGCCAATATAGTTGGTAATTTTCCAGCTGGCATCAACAACTGCACGCTACTAGAAGAACTTAATATGACTTCATTGTCTCTAACTGGAACTCTACCGGATTTTTCATCTATGAAGTTTCTACGGATACTCGACTTGTCATATAATCTTTTCAGCGGTGTGTTCCCGGCGTCTATAACTAACTTAACTAATCTTGAAGTTTTGAATTTCAATGAAAATGGTAATTTCAATTCTTGGCAACTCACGGAGGAGATTTCCAGACTATCAAAACTTCGGGTTATGGTTTTATCGACGTGTATGCTCCAAGGTCCGATCCCAAAATCAATTGGGAACATGCTTGAACTGGTTGATCTCGAATTGTCTGGAAATTTGCTTTCCGGTCCGATTCCTTCAGAACTCGGGAAGCTGAAGAAGTTACGACAACTGGAGCTCTATTACAACCAACATCTCAGCGGAGAAATACCTGAAGAGCTTGGAAATCTTACAGAGCTTATTGATTTGGATCTTTCAGTAAACCAATTGACTGGAAAGATTCCAGAATCCATATGCAAGCTTCCGAAACTTCAAGTAGTGCAGCTGTATAACAACAGTTTAAGTGGCGGAATTCCAAGTGCTATCGGAGATTCAAAAACTTTAACCATGCTGTCACTCTATGACAACTTTCTTACCGGTGAAGTGCCGAAAAATCTTGGTGCATCATCAGAGATGCTTGTTTTGGACTTGTCTGAAAACCGTCTAACCGGGGAACTGCCACCAAATATTTGCAAGGGAGGTAAGTTGAAGTACTTGCTTGTATTGCAAAATCTTTTCACTGGTGAATTGCCAGAGAGTTACGCAAAATGCGAATCTCTTCTTCGATTTAGAGTTAGTTATAACCATTTACAAGGCTCAATCCCTCCAGGTTTACTGGCTCTTCCCCATGCTTCTATCATTGATTTATCTTACAATAATCTCGACGGTTCAATACCCAATTCAATTGCAAATGCTAAGAATTTATCAGAACTTTTCCTTCAGAAAAACAGGTTTTCGGGTAGTTTACCGCCAGAAATCTCTCAAGCTGGTAATTTAGTTAAGATTGATCTTAGTAGTAATCTCATTTCAGGTCCTATTCCTCTTGAAATAGGAAATCTAAGAAAGCTGAATTTATTGATGTTGCAAGGAAACAAGCTGAATTCATCCATCCCAACAACTCTTTCATTCTTGAAATATCTTAATGTGCTCGATCTCTCGAGCAACCAGTTAACCGGAAACATCCCTGAAAGCATTTGTGAATTGCTTCCTAATTCAATAAATTTCTCGAACAATAATCTTTCAGGTCCTGTTCCTTTATGTTTGGTTAGAGGTGGATTAGCAGAAAGTCTAACAGGTAATCCAGGTTTATGTGTTTATGTCAGCACATCAGCCTCAAATTATCCTGTCTGTCCACAACTTTCCAGCAGCAAAAGAAAGGCAAGCCACATCTGGGTGATTGCGACTTCTGTGGTAGTCGTGATCATTGGGCTTGCGCTGCTAATACAACGTCGGTTTAGTAAAGACAGATCGTCACTTGAACAAGATGAATTCATAACCACATCATCATTCTCATATGAAGTTCAAAGTTTCCATAAGATTACGTTTGATCAGCGCGAAATTGTTGAAGCTTTAGTTGACAAGAATATCGTGGGGCATGGAGGATCTGGAACAGTTTTCAAGATTGAGTTGAAGAGCGGACATATGGTTGCAGTTAAGAAACTTTGGACTCGAAAAACTAAAGACCCGTCTTTGGAGGATCAATTGTCTGTAGACAAAGAACTGAAGACTGAAGTTCAGACTCTTGGTAGCATTAGACACAAGAACATAGTGAAACTGTATAGCTACTTTTCGAGTTCAGATTTGAATCTGTTGGTGTATGAATACATGCCAAATGGAAATCTATGGGACTCCCTTCACAAGGGAAGGAACCTTTTGGATTGGCCAACCCGACACAAGATCGCTCTTGGAATTGCGCAAGGTCTTGCTTATCTCCACCATGATCTGTTACCTCCAATCATTCACAGAGATATCAAGTCGACAAACATCTTGCTTAATGCAGATTATCAACCTAAAGTAGCAGATTTCGGTGTTGCAAAAGTATTGCAAACAAAAGGAACGGATTCTACAACGACTTCGATTGCAGGGACTTACGGATACATGGCTCCAGGTAATTCAAATTCTTCTCAACTCATGTTAGTCCAATTTGTCCAAGTAATTTATTCATTCAGTGTCCATTTTGGGGTTTCCTTATTACTGATTAATTTTTTTTGGTACTGACAGAATACTCTTACACATCGAGGGCGACAACAAAGTGTGACGTGTACAGCTTCGGAGTGGTACTAATGGAGCTCATTACCGGAAAGAAACCGGTTGAGACAGAATTCGGCGAAAGCAAGAATATCATTTATTGGGTTTCTTGCAAAGTAGAAACTAAAGAAGGTGCAGTAGAGGTCTTAGACAAAAGATTGCAAGGCATATTCAGAGACGAAATGATAAAAGTGCTGAGAATTGCAATCCGCTGCACTTGTAAAGCTCCCACTCATCGACCCACTATGAACGAAGTCGTCCAGTTGCTGATCGAAGCCGACCCATGTAAGTTCGACACGTGCAAATCGTTTAACAAGATTAAGGATCAATCACATGTCATTAAAATTATAAATCCCATCTGATTTGTAATAGGTATAGGGAGGGAATTAGTTCAGCTGGGGTTTGGGAAGTGGTTGTAATAGAACTTACATTATTAGGCCTACTGAACAGTTAAAGAAAGTATATATCTATATATATTTAGATTAATAATAACATTTAGTTATTAAGGGAGATTCTGCTTTGTCGTTCTTTTTTCTATCCTTGCAAGGGATATGATGGAATTTGAGTATATATTATACTGCTTTAGAGTAACGCATAGCATCTATATCTCATCACAAAAAGAAGAAAATAAAATAAAATCATTCTCTTCTCTTGCTTTTGAGAATCCTTCCTAGCTTTTCATTTGTCCTAATTTGTCTGTGGCTTCTTTTCTTTCTTCATGAGAGTGATCAAAAGAAAAGAAAAAAAAAGTGGAATTTGGAAGGAGTGGAAGGTTGTCACTTGCATTCAAAAGATCAAGTGGGCTCTTCTTGATTAATATTTTTTGAGCTTTAAAAGTTAGGTTGATTCTTTAGGTTTGGCCCAGAAAAAATGAAGCATATATGAATTGCACAAAGGCTATGCACGCCACGGTGTGTTTGAATGTGGCAATTTGCAATGTTGTGGACATTTTTATTTTATTTTACCATTCGTTTTTCACTTGTGTTTTATCATGAATTTCTGCATCCTTGCAAACCTAAATTAGTCAGGGCTACATAAATTGTTACAAATGCTTCAAACAAGCATGGAACCAGTATGGGCAAGTGGAGGCAAACTGGTTCCTAGGGGTGGGATTTGGTCGAGTTGGTCGGGTTAGGAGACTTGACCAAACCAGACCAGACTCGTGTTAGAAATATCTTGACCGGATTGTTAATTGAACCCGTGAAACTCATAGAACTCTTACCCATGGACGAACCACGATGTATCTCGGGTTCCACGGGTTTTTCGGATTGACCGATGAAACAACAATTAAGCATCAATAAAAATAAAAAGAATAGCCGATAATCAACAATTAAGTAGGTTTCGGTGCTTTTGTTGTTAGGGAAACAAATTTTTCATGGAGCCACTGTTGTATTTTCTTGATCGCCAGTTCCATCTGATTTGCTGAGAGGCTTTAAGTGAATATACCCGACACCTCTTTCTTTCACTTGTGCAGGTTTATAAACTTTGGGATGACTGCATCAGTAACCATTGGCATAAATAAATGATAACAAAAATGTTTACACAGTAAGCTAAGCGCATCAAAGATAAGATTTTTTCAACCCACATGTAAACTTAAGAAAACAGAGCAAGTGATAAGTAATTTGTTGACACAGTAAACTAAGCTCCGCAGAGATTAGATTATTTCACCCCCATCTAACAATGACAAGGAGGACTTACCAACTAACTGTTAATTAATTTAAATATTACAATTTTATTTTATTTTTAGATGATAACTAAATTGAGTAAAGTAATATTATAATATTTAATTTATATTATTTTCTAGATATTTTTGAGATTATATACAATAATGTAAGAAACTTTCATGTAAAAACTTAATGTTATAAATGAAAAAAAATATTATATAGTTTATTTTTATTTAATTAATAAAAAATCACAGTTAAAATTACTCTAAAAAATAATAATATCATACATACAAAAATTGATATAATTATTTTATAATTCTACGGATTTAGCAGGTTGTTCGGGTTAATAAAATTTGTACTCATGTCCGTCCAAATAACCTCGAATTGCTAAAATTTATAGACATGTCCTCCAACATTTTAAAATTATATTGCCCATGTCCGCCCAACGGTTGGGTTGGGCACGGGTTAGGCAGATTGACCCAACCCAAATCCTACCCTTATTGGTTCCGTGAAATTTTCCAGCACGGTAAAAAAGAAAGTACTCCCTCCGTTTCAGGAAAATAGTTACTTTTCCTATTTGCACAATTGTTAAGGCAAGATGAGAGAGAATAACTTTTGTAATTTATTTCCAGATTTACCCTAACAAAAAGTTTAATACTACATATATCTTTGTAATGAGAATAATAACATTTCTTAAAATAACAAGGGTAGTTTTGAAAGTTTGTTATATTGAAAATGAAAGTAACTCTTTTGTTGGAACAAAAATTTAAAGAGATAGTAACTCTTTTCCTGAAACGGAGGGAGTATTTTTTTGCCCCTTCCTACTTACAGTGTTGGACTCCTGGCAGAGCTAGTGGCTCCTAAACCAAGTCTTACAACACAGCAACATCCTAGGATTGCCAAAATTTGATGCTAACGATTAAAGTCCGAATAAGCCAAGCAAGACAGTATGATACCATGAACTCAGTGGATGAATCTCTCACAAGATATGAACGCTGCAAGCATATGCTGCGGTAGGCATTCATTGAGTTGACGAGCTAGAGCATCTTTGTCTCCACTCCGCATAGGACCCCATATCCAGATTAATGTCGAATAATTTTTTTTTTTTTTTTTTTTTTTTATGTTCTTTGTGGGTGCTGATTGTTTTGATGAAATAAGAGATGTGATGGGAAGGAGAAGGAGAAGGGAAAAACGACCATTAGTAGTGTGCCATGAACTGATCCACTTGCGACTCGCGAGCAAGGATAATGTTTTGTTTATTAGAGTTAGTGTTTTGTTAAGCGAGAAAATGTGCATTGTTCAAAGCATTGGGAAATTACTGCTTGGATAAATGATGATTTATATCACTAAGCCATAAATAAAACTAATGTAATCTAGAGACTTATTGATCTAGCTTCAAACAATTAAAGGAGCTAATAAAACCTACGGAGCTTTTTAAGAGAGTGTTTGGATACCAGAAGCAGAAATCAATCACGAAAGTTATAAATAAAAGTGTTTGGTTTTTATAAAATTACTAATACTTTTAATTTTATAAATCATTTTAAAATTATTTATCCAAACTGATTTTTAACTTTTTTATTTTTTAAAAATAACTTTTAAAATAGTATTTAAAATGCTATGACTATATTAAATGGTTAAATAATTCGATGTTGATACAAGGGTACAATGATCGAAATTAATATAAACTTTAATCTCTTACAATTAACAAATAAAGATGTACATATTTTTATCTATTTGTTGTCTGGTATTCAGAGTTCATGGTTTAAATAAAAACAACATTGGGAGTATTAGACAAGATCCCTTCCAACGTGCATGGTGCCACTGCCACTGCCACTCAACAACCAGCTGAAAACCCATCAAAATCAGACAATAAATATATTTAGGTACGTAAAAGGATCATATATTGACGCTGAAACAACAAGCCACATGACATATTTTGACTAATATTGTTCCACCACTAGAGGAAACAAATTCCTACCTATTGATTCATCTTCTTACTTTTATCTGTTGTTATGTAAAAAAGATGAAGAAGAAATAAGATTCTGAAGTATGATTGAAAATTTTGAAATGATGCAAAAATAATTCATGAAAGCATATTGTTGTGGAATTACGCGTGAAATTTATCAGAAATGAAAGCATCCACCAGAGAGAGAAAAGACAGAATAAGAATGAGAAAAGACATTTGATGGTAATGATAACAAAATAATGAGATATCAACTTGTCTCCAACGTATGGCCATTTACGACTACGACCATTCCTTATTGATATCCCAGAGGAATGAGGAGGAATTGAGGATCCTTGAAGAGAGCCAGGTCTGTACTCTCTGTCTATCGGTTCAAGATCATTCTTTTTGAGACTCAACACTGATAGATACCTAGTCTGGGCCTTATTTATTATAGTTATAGCCCAGGATAGATAGGACGTCAGTCGCCAGATGACAAGTCAAAAGACCCATCACTTTTTGGGATAAGAGCCCACATTTTCAATTAGAAAACAATTGTTTTTTTTTTAATGAATTATAAGACCTCAAAGCCTATCCCATCCCTCTACCGTCCGGCACTTTGGCCAAGTCAAAACACTCAGGCATAGCATAGGCCTCAAACCAAAGTATATTATAGAGTCTCTGTCTATACGCCCCTCTATATCAAGGTAATCGACAACCATTTTCCAAGTTGTCATATGCATATTTGAAACCTCTCCAACTACCCGTGCAAACGCAATAGACTACTGTCATTTGAAAATCTAGATCTCTGCACTCTAAACTCTTAACTGTCATCCTCTTATTCAAAATCCAAACCCTTTAGTACAGAAAAAACCAAACAAAGTTTTTTCTTTGTTTTCTGATTGCAAGAAACAAACAAGTCTTAATTGTTCAAAAAAAGTCATGGCTTGGTTGCCTTGGTTCACTTGTTGTCTAACTTGTGATCACATTTTATGAGAATTAGCCACGAGAACGAGAGAAAGGGATGATAGCAGCTACATAATGCAATTTGAAGGAAGAACCACATACGACCATCTATCTATCTTAGCCTCTTGGCGTGTGCGTGCTTGTGCATTTAAAGAGGGCTTAATTTGAGTGTGGAAAGAAATCAATACGAGCAGAAGGAGAAGTTATGAGAGAAAGGACAAGTACTCGGCCTATGCCACAAGAATTGCAAAAACAAACAAAAATCTTAAAAATCAAAGACAAGATGATAGTTGGTGGTGGTGTGGAGTCAGGACAAGAGAGGTTGCCCCTAAAATCAAACTTTGTAAGGGATGGGTGGCAGTTGTGGGTACGGGGGGCATTGGTCGCCATTATAGAGATAGCTACCACCTTACTGTCTACATCAATATTCAGACATTCTGACTCTTTCCCCCTCCCAACCGTTTTCGAGACTTTTCTTGCTCTGGTGATGGTGGTGGTGATAGAAGTAAAGAATAAGTATTTCTCTTTTGTTTGATTGGGAAACCATTTGATGTGTTTGTTTGAATGTTGTGAAATGATCAGAGTGTCGTTTAAGGCAATTTATTACCTCATTTTTAAGTAAAACTCTGGTAAATAATCATTTCTTTTTTTGAAACATGATATTTATGTGACCATTAGAGTACGATTACATGAGGGTATTTTATACCAATAGAATCCTTTAGTACAATTTAATTGAGAAATGATGGAATTGTATGGTCTCAAATTATTGTTGAGATTGGCATCCGTTATTTGGTTTGCCAGACCATTCACTGCCTTCTTTCCTTCCCTTTAGTTGTGTTGGATAGCGCATTGTGGAATTTGACACATTTTATGTTTGATTTTGATAATCATTTTGTTATATACCAAGGTGGCCCAGTCTCAGAGTTTCTGATGCGTATGAGGTTTTCTAAATCTGACTATTTGACGTTGTTTTGGACGCTATTAGCATGGACCATGTCTCAATTATTAGGGCGGTAGAAATGCCTAAAGATTGCGTCATTGTCATCACAGTTCTTGTCGCCGAGTTCCTGCATATGAAACTTGCACTTACAATTCTTGGGTGTCCCCTAGCCGCTTCATTTGTGTTGATCTTAATCCAATCTAGGCTAGGGTTGACCCAACCTACCGACATGGTTGTTGTACTAGGCTAGGGTTGACACCTATCGATATGGTTATTGTTGTTTTTGTGGTGCTTAATAGGTTTAAGGATGGTGGTATACCAGGTAACACAGGAGGCATGCATGATCTTTTTTTTTCCCAAGTGAACTCTTGTTGAAGTTTGAGCGCCATCTATAAAAGGTTTTTTTGGGTTTGATTTCCTTTGTTGATATATTAGTTCATTTTGTTTATCCACAAAGACCAAAAAAGAAAACAAAATTAGGTAATTGTTGAGGTTTGGGCTTTTAGTTGTAGAAGCTGTGGGATTATTGTTTGGGGAGTTAGCGTGTTTTTAGAAATATGGGTGGTATTTGGTTGGTTTGATAGGCAGTGAAAAGGGTTTTCCAAGCAGTAACTGCAATCTGACACTGAAGGAGTATGTAAGCAGCCGTCTTTGGATCAGTGTTGCATTGGGAAATAAATTGGAGCCGGTGAGATGGATATGATTCAGAATAACGAAGGTCGGTAGACCATCTTTGATTATTTTCCACAAGAAAAACTTGCATTTTTGGAGACATGGTAAAGTCCACAAAAAATTGGTGATTGGAAGGGGTTCCGAAGCGATAAATCGGATGCTCGGGTTAAGTATTCGTATCCGGATGCGGTAGTGTATCTTCCGGATTTCGTATGCGGCCAGATAATCTTATTTGAGGGTTTTCATGAGGTAGGTATATATTAATGATTCTTTGGGTTGCAAGGGGAGGGAGGTTGTTTAGCTTATCATGCATCCAGTAATGAGAAAGATGATTTATAATGTTTGCCGCTATCTGGATAGGGTAGCATTGTGCAGGATCAAGGTTTGTAAATTGTGGGATCCAATTCGCTTAGATAGGGGCTTTCAAACCGTTTCTGATACGATGGAAGATATGTTGTTTGATTGTAGGTATGAGATAAGCCAATTGGTTCCATTGTGGACTGGTTGATGATGGATTGGCTACTGTATATTGAAAAATGAGTTGTTGTTTAAGATATTTCTCTTTATAGAGGCTGGCCCAGATGGAGTCGGGTTGCTCATGCATACTCCTGGTTATTTTCATTATCAAGGCATTGTTATGATTGCTACTTTTCCTAATTCCTAACCCTCCTTCGGTTTTGGGTTTGGTTAATTTATCCCAACCTAATGGGTGCAACTTTTTAACTGAAGATTCATATCCCTAGAAGAAGTTTCTGGTGATATACAATTTATCTGTTTATGTATGTGGGTGGGGAGAAGTTGTGTCTTCAAGGTTGTTAGAAGTAGGGGTAAGGGAAGTGTTGATGAAAACTAACCTCCCTGCTGGTGTTAGGCTTTTTTTCATCCAACCTTTTTCTTTTCGTGCCAATTATCGAAGAAGGGGTACAAAGATGTGGCGAGATGTTCTCCCCTGCTTAAAGTAGACTCCCAGGTAGATAAGGGGGGTGAGGTGGTATTGGCATGTTGAAAAGTTGATGAAGTTTGTACACTTCATGCTGCTCTAGCCTTGGGTGATGTATAATTGTGGATTTTGTTGTGTTAATTAGCTGGCTTGCTGAGTTACTGTAGGAATGAAGCAGTGTTTTGAGTTGATTACTACTTTCCGCAGATGCCTTATAAGTAGTGAGGAGGTTGTCTGCATACATGAGATGTAGACTCAGTGGGGATTTGTGTGATGTGATGGAAAAGCTCTTCATCGATTTCTATGTTATCATTGTAGATTCTTGAGGTACAAATGCGCTCTGATATGGGCTTATCAGGAATGGAAGTCTGAATTGGTATAGTTTTTACGGGTGATCCACTTTTAGTATTAGCGTAAGATTTGTGTGGTTCATGAGGGGGTGTATATTAAGGGAATCGAAGAAGCTATGAACCATAGTTATCAGTTGTATATGGATAGTTTCCCATAAAAAAAATATGAGAAACTTACTGGCATAGCCACCAAGATCTGGTGCAGGTTCGAAACCAATAGAGAAAAGAGCATGTTTGATTTCTGCTAGAGTTACTTCCTCTGTAAGCATGGTACATTGTCGTGATGTTAATCTAGGAGTGAATGCTGCAAGCCTGCAATTAAGTCTTCGCCTATAATTGTATTTGATGTTGTATATTGTTCAGTGTGGTGGCCAATCATGAGTTGGACGCATGTTCGAAACCAATAGAGAAAAGAGCATGTTTGATTTGTGTTGGAGTTACTTCCTCTGTAAGCATGGTACATTATCGCGATATTAATCTAGGAGTGATTGATGCAATTAAGTCTTCGTCTACCATTGTATTTGATGCCGTATATTGTGCAGTGTGGTGGTCAATCATAAGTTGGACAACGATATCTTTATCATTGACCCAATTATTTTGTTGATACTGCAATTGTTATATGTTGTTGTATCCGCGATGTATGGTTGCTTTATTATGGAATAAAGTGGTGTTGTGGTCACCCGACTGCATCCACTGTATTTTGGATCTTTGTTGCTGATAAGTTATATGACACTGAAGCAAGGTTATATGATAGTTTTTGAGTTATTTTTCCTAAAATAAACCGTACGTCAATTCATTCCCGTTTCGGTAGTATATTGGTATTGTGCAGAATTTGTTTGGATTTTGATTTTTAGATCATTTGTTTATCTACTGATGTTGTAGTCTTTTTATTTTTGAATTGAATTATCATAAGTTTTTATAAGCTTCCAATTTCACAAAATCCGTTATGTGCGTACATAACATTAACAGGTCCATAATTTTCACATTCTTTTCGAACAAAAAAAAACAATAAACGAGATAAGATGGAAGCAAAACAAAAAAAAAGACAATTTCACGCCACTTATTTGTTACTAGTGACGAGACAAAAGCTGCATTTTCAAATCATGTCATTCAGCCAAGTGGGTAAACGTTTTTGGGGATTTAAGATATCTAATGCCATTGAGTAGCTTGTATGTAGCTTGCACCTTAGCAAAGTACATAGTAAACAAAAAATCAATTTTCATCTTAAAGCCTCTTCTTAAACATCTCAAGAGCTTTCAAAATTTCGTAAGAAATCAATAAAAATATCTAAAATTTTGCAAAATTTGTTACTTATTTAATTAAAATATTGTTTAGGTACTTTTAAGAAAAAAAATATTTTGTAAAGATATTATTAAGGGGTATATTTTAAATTTTAGTAAAATATTACTACCAATATTTTTTGAAGCATAAAATTTCACTATTTTATGAAAATACAATTAAAAAAATATATTTTAACTTTTAGTGAAATTTAACTAGTTTTTAAATCGTAAAACTGAATCAATATATCTTTAACGCGTGAAAACATCAACTCTAATTGACTTAGAGCGTCCACAATGGCTAGATTATAACACGGACCAAACACATATTTCCTCTTTGGTCCGTCAAAAGCTAGCCACGGTAGGGAGAGTATATACACTCTTTGGTCCGTTTTTGACACTGTTCAAGACCAAACTTGGTATTTTTTCCGGACCAAATGGGTTATAATCGGGCGGTCGTGTAGTTAACCGTCTGATTCTAAGCGGGCGTGTAGTGAACCGCTTGATGGCAGGCGTTCTTCTAACGTAACGCTTGAAAACACAGGCGTTAACCAAATCTCCTCCCAATGAAGCGTTCACCTAAGATTACGCCTGATGAAGCATGCGTCTAGGATCACGCCCATTAACATGCGGTAACCAAATCACCGTCCCATTGGAACGTAACGCTAGAAATCCACTTGGTCCTTGGCGTAATGCTAAGGCTCCGCCCCACTAAAAGCGGAAGGTTATGGTACCGCTCCAATTCAAACGGAAGGTTAAGGCTCCGCCCCACTACTTTGAGAGAAACTTACTTGATACAAAATACAAATTCAAAATACAAGCGGAAGGTTATGGTACCGTGCATATGTTTGTGAAGTAAAGAAACAAAATGCAAATTCACATTAACCATGCAAATGTACTAGTTTTAAATTAGCACAACTACTTTGTCTACACTAGTCTGAACGTTAAGGAACGTTAAGGTGAAAATGCTGCTGCGACTTGGCGAGAAGAAGAGTCCGCTTGATGGGGCGGCATTGTAGGAGTCCGCTTGGGTTTTGTAAGCGGAATGCTAGGGCACCACCCGTGTTTTACCGCACACACTTCTCTCGCACAAGTACAAATCGATCATGCGTAATGCTAGGAAACCGCTCTGTTAGGCGTTTTTCTAATAAAGCGCCCGTCTCTGGGGCGTGCGTCTAGGAGTCAGTCTATCATCAGGCGTAATCTTTGTTACCGCCTACTTCAAGCGTTCGATCAGATATCCGCCTCACGCAAGCGTTACGATAAACAACCACCCGTCTCAACAAACATATACCCAGACGCCCGTCCAACAACACACGTTATACTGGAGCACCGTCCGATCATTTTTAGTCTTTGGGCCGTTATTTTTGGACCGGACCAAAGAGTAAATGTTTTACTCTTTACTTTTTAGTAATGGTCTTACCATTATGGATACCTTTAGTATAATATTATTAGTGGACCAAAAACTAGAACCTAAAACCCTCGTAATAACCTCAAAAATATTTGTGAAGGATTCTGCAGTTGAGGGTATTTTCTTTCCCTCATTTTTTTTTGAATAACTAAAATAGTCTTTATCACGAAAAAGACAAGAAAAGAAGAATTCATTAGAATGCAAAGCCGCTTCCAGCTTTGTTGATGCACAAGGTTAGCATCTGAATATAGCTGTTATAAAAATAAAATAAAAATATCTCAAAAATAAAACAATAATATCTTACTACAAATTTATCTGGTACAAGTTTTGGTATTCTACCTAAAAAAAAATTGTGGATAAGTGAGAAGTGTATGAATGTTGGTGGAGTGGATATATCATGTTTCCGACAATGATTTTGTAGCTTGGAGGACGAATGGACCGAAGCAAGCGTCTCATATCTTTCTGAATAATGTTATTCTTTATTTTCTTGTTGAAAAATTATTATATCGTAGAAAATAAACGTAACATTATTTGGCCTTGCCATTTCTTTCACTCAAACAATAATTGGCAAAGCATATGTTCAAAGAAATTATTGTATTTTTATTTTTATTATGTTGGCAGTGCCACTAGAGATAAAGAGAAATAACAATAGATTTGGACATGATAGAGAATTGCACATAGCCAATCCTTGGAATTTAGTCAACTTGTGACATTGTATGGTTTTTTTTACGAGAGAAAAAGATTATAATATAATAATTGAAGAAAAAAAAGTAAAGTTATAAGACCGTTTTACATTCAAGCAGTTAGAGATCAGTTACATATCAGTTATAGAATAGTTATTTTTTCTTCCGGTATAACTTTCCAATAAGTTATAAGTTGACTAAACATAAAAAATCTAAACCAATTTGTTACCGATATCCACAAAAAAAACGCACTCTTTACTTCATTAATTGCCACCTCTAAATCACTTCCTATTTTTTTCCCCATAACTCTCCAGTTTCTTTCTTTCCAGATCACCCAAACAAAGGCAAAGATCAAAATTGGCCATAATTTTCTCCCTCAATTTCTTCCTCTTCTATATTTCCAAGCCATCAATTGTTGATTCATATTTCTTCCCTGCACCCAACTTAGATTGAAACCTTTTAAGAAATAGTTCCAAATATTATTTGAGAAGGAACAATGGAGAAAAGATGATCAACTGTCTCATCTTCTATATGACATAAGCTATATCTGGAGATTGGGATTTCGCAGCCTCTCATGTTCAAAATGTCCACAGTAGGAATTGCATTTTGCAAAACCATCCACATAAAGAATTGCACTTTTGGTGGCACATACTTTATCCAGATGTCTTTGTATAGGGATTGAGAGAGATCCATCCATAGCATTCTTTCACAGAGAAATTAGATCCAAATTTGCAAATAGCTTCATCAGCCAGAGTAGAGATCGAAGACGGAGGGCCAATATGAGAAATCAATCTAAGAATATCCTGTTGTTTGTGGGGAAAAACGAATTGAAGGGTAATTTAGGAAAAGTGGGATGAACATGTGACAATTTATCAATCCTTAAACATTTGTATTGTTGAAGTACTTTGTTTATATTCGAGAGATCAATCTGTACAATCCTGGCCTAAACCAAGCAATGGCCATTCCAGTCTTGCTCCAGTCACAAAATGAGAAGGAGAAAGGTTGGTCTTAGGGAGTAAAGCGAGAGAAGGTTGAGGTCAGAGTATCAGACTATGCAGGATGTAATTGGTGTGAATAACTATAAACAATGCTCTCAAAAAGAAAGTTGAGTAATCGAATTAGACTTGTCTCAGAGTTCGACTTGGAAATTCAGACATGTTTTGTCGGAAAACTTGTGTCCCCTGTTCAAATAGATTGAGAATCTATTTATATCATAGCTATTATAACCATCTGACCTCTTCTCTGGAAGAAACTTTCGATGGTTGAGTAACGGTGAAGTGGAAAAGGTGTTGACAACTGCTCTCCACTTCAATTGCGGTTGAATAGTTGGTTATTCAACTTGCCACTTCTCAACTCAACTGCTATCTAGCTTTCCAGAATTTTTCTTTAGTGGGTGCCCTGCTGCACCACATGTCGTAGACCGCCAGACCAAAACCCTAATGAATATCCCCACATTTGTGACATTTGATGTCTCGTGTAATATTATAGTATTAAGCACTAATGGTGTTAAATCAATTGAGACATGCTCAATGGGTCTCTTGACTAAAGACTTGTCTTGATTGACTAGTTGACGAGTCTGTCTTGCTTGAATAGCTGAGGAGTCTAGCAGACTAGAATAAAATAAATACGTCTTGCTTGACTAGCTGAGGAGTCTAGCATACTAGAATAAAGTAAATACAAGTTTATGCTGCTAAGCATGAAAAAATGTATGTGAGGCCTTATACGAAGATATATGTGAGAGAGGCTTGGCATAGCTTAAAATTTTGAAGCTTGTCAAAACCCTTATTTTCCAATACCAAATTATCCACGTGAAAAGAAGAGGGAAGAATGCCAACCGAGATATTCACGTGAAAGAAGATGGAAGGGCGTCCAACTTTTATCTTGAAGTAAGAGTTTCACGTTTTGCTCTTTGCACTCGGCCTCACAGGTTGAGGGTAAAAGAGTAAAATGCTAATGTTTTGGTAAGAAGCAAGATGCTCATATTTTACTCTTTGTAATCAGCCTCACATGTTGAGGGTAAATGAGTAAAATTATCAATTTTTGACAAGAAGCAAGTAGTATGGACTAGCTTTATTTTGAAAGCATGCGAATTTTGTCTTGAGAATAATCACACAAGTTTAGCTATTTGGCTAATGGTGCACACATTAGAAGGTAAGAGGTAAAGACGCCTCCCTCTTAAAAATTAGGGTTTGAATTTTTATGTTAAGAAGCAAGTAGCTCATTTTTGGATTCGCAAGCTCGACTATGTAAGGAATTGTTGGATTAACCCTTATTTGACATCGAGTAGTGAGAGCAAATCTTCTCTATTTGCTTTGATGTTGAAAAAGGCTTAGTCTTCAACGATAGATAAAGTGTAATATCCGAAATTTTCGCATGACTGATGCTTGTCGTAAGTGCAATAGATTAATCGATTTATTTACCACTAATTAACAAATAATATAGCGGTAGTAAGGATCGTTCCCACATAGAGCTGTGTAATTGAGATGTTATTTAGATTAACAACTAAGAATAAAAGTAAATAACTAAGGGGGGGATTGGTTTAATTAACTAAAAGAACAATGAAAAGAATAATAAAAAAGAAAGGTGATTAGGGAGTCCTTCCCCGTTACCAAACATTGACTGAATTAGTATAGTTATCTATCTTTCGTTAGAATCATTCATCACCAACCGTAGAATAACAGCTAGAGCGCAATGTCACCCCAAAACTCTTTGTGTCACTGGATACGGAAGCGCTCGACTACCATATTCTATCCATATGAGCCACCATGAATAAGCTCTCAAGGTGTAACCCAATCGAATGCGTTAGGGTTTGTGAATTTAGGTTGATCCTAGCATCAAGCACATAAGCTCGATCTGCTTACTAGTGTTATCTTCACACACGATTCCTCCTCAGAATCCCTCTGCAAGGTATCGCGTTCTCTACTTGTGTAGGAGGTGTTCGACTAATACACGTATCTCACAACTCTCTACCAGCGATAGAATGATCAATAGATTAATCCAATTGTACACTTGAACAATATAGAAACCAATCATAAACCCTAGATATAGTGAAAACAAACGATGATGATTAAAACTCCAAACAAGCTTGTATTACTAATAAAGCTTCACGCTTAGAACATTGAAATCATCCTTAATCAACAAAAGGTTTAAGTACTCATATTACAAAGAAGAATGGTTTCCCTCTAAAGGGGTAAACCCTAGGTTTAGATATAGAAATTGTGATATGAGAGGTAGAATTGATATGTATTGTATTGTAAAGATTTAATAAGATTTCTTGATTGAGCTTTAGATGTCTTCTTTTATAGCCTTCAATTCTTGGCTCTCAAGTTTCCTCTCCTTCTAGGGTTTAGAATCCTATTGGAACTAAGTTTTCTTGATTTAGAAGTCAAAAACGTGTCAAAACGGACCCCTTATCTTTCCTACAGTCGGCATAGATATTTCTCCATTAACAATGACGACAGTTGGTCTAACTTTCTGCCTCTAAATTCTCTACAGTTGACATAGATTGGTTGTTGATGAGCAATGCCGACTGATAGTGTTATTTTCTGCCACAAAACTTGCTACAGTCAGTATAGATATGCTGCTAATGAGAAATGCCGAATGTAGGTCCAATTATCTTTCCTTTTTCGTGACATAGTCGGTATAGGTATGTTGCTTACGAGCAAGGCCGAATGTTTAGCTGTAGGTGACTTTTTCTTCGTCTCGACTGTTTTTTCCATAACTTCTTTGTTCAAACTCGGAATGACCTCATTCTTTTTGTGTTGTCTTCTTATTCTCGTTCTCTTCAAAATGGTACTAAGAAATCTTGGATTGGATGATTTGAATTTGTATTTGGCCTTTCTCCATTGGTAGACTTTTATTCTTTGTTCATTTTAGCACTTTGTAGCTCCTTTTTAGATGATTCACCTAATAAAAGACATAAGATAGAAAACAAGAGTAATAACAAGTAATATGCAAAAATTATTAGGTAAGACAAGTATGGCTTTGATACTAAAAACATGTGAATTATGTACTTATCAATGCTTGAGATGCATCTCTGACCTTATGTTGCGTACCCGAGAGCGTATTATAGTGCGGAGGCATTATTGTGCTGTGATGCATACCCGAGAATTATCACTAGAAAGTAAAGTAGATGAATGTCATCTACCTTCCTTATATCCACTTGTATAAATGTGAATAAAACATATATAGGGGGAGTCATTGGTTGGAAATCGATGAAGCGTACCCGAGGATGCTTACCAAGCAAGCATCCCAATTGCTGTGAAGTGTATCCGAGGACGTGTATCCGAGGAAGCTTCACTAATCTGTGATGTGTACCCAAGTATGCACTACTAAAAAGTGCATTCGATGGATGTCTGTTACCCTCCTATTCCAAATATATAGAAATGCGATTAAGACATATATAGGGAGGGAGCTTTTGTCGAATGTGCATGAGCGGTAATGCACATATACACAATGTGGCCTATACGATGGTGCATACTTGATGCATAAGCATCAATATGCTTGTACCTTAGACGATGAAGCTTGAGTTATGCGAAAGCATCATTCAATCGTGTTGCGTACTCGAGAATGCATATTTGCATTCTAAGTAGCGATAGTTATGCACAACCTGGTGCATACATTGCGAAAGTCCCTTGGCTTATACGGACTAGGATTAACTTGGCTTTTGGCCTTGAAACAAAGTTGGAATCGATGTTGGCTTTTCCTTAATAGGCTTAAGTTGCTTGTTCCTTTCAAATTGACACTTTGGATGAACTACGGTCTGGTATGATTATGATAGTGGTAAGAATGGGTTTGTTTGAGAACTTATGAAGATTTGATTTTTAGAATCAAATTCTAATAATTAAACTAGGAAACTCAAAACAAAGTTGGTATCAAGATTATAAAAAAAAGCGCTGAGACTCAGGATTCCACCATTCACCAATTAAAGTGATTCAATCTAATCAATATTCATGCAATTCTTTACGTTTAAAGTGATTCTAATATGTTGCAAAAGTAGATTTTCAAAGAAACAATTGTAAATCAAAAGTATAGAACATCAACAATCCTAGGCTAAGCATGCTCTATCAAAATAAATCACAACTTCTTAATAAAAATCCTTAAATCAATTTTTAAACAAAGCAAATAATCATAAAAGAAATTGCAAAAATCAATTAAAATAGAAAATATACCACTTTTCTTGGAACAATGGCTTCCTCCTTGCCTAAGTGGTTGGGTTTAGCTCATCATGCCCAAACACTTTCAAAAGTTTGATCATGACTCAAAAAGTGTTTGGAAGATGAAAATATACTAAAAAGAATAAAACAGTGAATCTGCAAAGCTGTACAAGTGATATAGATTAACTGTTACAGTAGAAGCTCATAATAAATGTTGTAAACTAAAGATAAACGTTACAAAATAGTTGAAGAAACCGTGACAGAGAGGTTGAAGAAACCGTTGCCATAGCCTCTGTTATTCGTGTTCTTCAGTAGCAGCAGAGAAGAATTCCCAGAGTGATTTTTCTTCGTTCTGTTGGCCTCTCTCTTCTCTCCCAAACTCTTTATCCCGTATGCGACTCCCACAACTCCTTTAAATACTCACAGGACCCAAATCTCTCGAGTTTAATGAGCATATTTCTGAAAAATATTTTTCTTTACTTCTCACGGGAATACTTCCCTTTTATTTTTCCTTCTCGCGTCTGTTCATAGCTGCCACGCTCCCAACGGGTGGATTACAGGTTCAGAATGAGTTATACTCTCTAAAATCACACGCCAATCTTCCCAAAATAGAAAAGAATACCTGAAATAAACTCTCCTCCCTGTTTTATCCCAAATTCATATAATATTCCTTTTTTTTCCATTCCAAAAGAGCTACCAATCCTATTTTGTCTTAACAGGCTAGTACAGGTCCAATCCCGAGATTAAATCCGACCAAAATTCTTCCAAATCAATTCCAGAACTCTTGATGTTGAAAACAATTCGCTCTCGCTGTTGAAAACAATTGAACCTGAACTTTCCCGCCAAACTCATATTTCACGTGAAGAGAAAAGGGTGCCCCTATCCAGTCATGGGGTGCCCTTAGTAATTTATGAGGTGCCTTTAGTAATTTTTCTTGGGGGTGCAAATATCACTTTTCGAGCCAATTTTTCCACAAAAGTTTATTTCTCCAAAAACACCTACACATACACAAAAACACAATATTAGTACAAATTGAGTTCAAACATTATAAAGATTGGGAACAAATTAGACACATAAATGTGTCTATCAAATATCCCCAAACTTATTATTTGCTAGTCCTCGAGCAAATCTAATCTAGAAATCTCAACTCACTGTCGCAGGCATCGTGATTGCACTTAGCATGTGCAACAAGCCTTTAAACCCCTAGGTGTCCCTAGTGGACGAGTGTTGTCTCGTGAGGATTTACAAAGAGAAGTATGCCCACAAAACCTTTACTCCAAACTCTAGATACTTGAGAATGATTGAGGATAGAGACTAAACATACTATTTAGTTGGCTACTAACTTCTTTGGTTATGGGAGGAATTACCCTATTTTGGAATCCAATGGTTGTACATGAGTTTGAACTCAAGCGTACTTAAATTCATATATAAGCAAACAAAGTTCTACCTAGATGGTCGTACAATGGACCATGATACTCGGATTCTAACAACCACAATCACATGAATAGATTAAGGAGATGGATATGAAGATGATGAAGTTCGCACATGTTGACTAAGGTGAACGGTGTTTCCCGTATCTGTATGAAGGTCAGTGCTATGATGAATTCTAATGGATTGAGATACACTCCCAATGGTCTTAATCCTTATACTAATATCGACTTAGCTGGTATATACAAGGGCCCCAGCGGTCGATTTATTGAAAATAAACAATTATCTTTATTTATTAAATGTATTGAAAACATTATTGGTTCAATTTGAATCCAAGCGCATGCTCCTTATCAGCATCTTACATGATAGTTCACATGGATCCTGCATTCCACGCTTGCTTAGGCGACGAAGACAGGGAGAACATACACATATTGCTATCAAAGTGTCAATACTCGATTTTTTTAGTCAAGTTCAATTAAAATAATGGGGCTTGATCTCAATCATTCTGCTTCATCCTGGCGGTGATAACAATTCGATACTTGTGCCTCACCAAATCACTTAGAGAAACACAAAAAATTACAAAATAAAAAAAACGTGACATGGTGACGACTCCGAGATGTGGTGACGACTATCATGTTATTCCTACCACCTGAATTTTATCCTTTTATGAATAAACCCTTTAGTTGGGTCCCTCGGCTCCTATAGCCAAGAGGTTTGTTTCCATCTACTTAGAATGGTCAGTGTCATCCTGAATTGTTCACAAGTTTCTAAATTTTGGAGTTTTTATTATTGCACTAAAAGTTTCTCCCTTACCCCCAAACTTAAATCGAACATTGTCCTCAATGTTTCAAATTGAAGAGCAGTATCAAAAATATAGTTAACAAGAGGAATAAAGAGATAATTCAGAAAGATAGTACCTGAGTAAAGCGTAACAATCCTTTTCCGGAGAATAAGACAAATAATAAAAACAAAAACCTACGAAACTTACTAATTTACAACAACAACCTTGATGGTCAATCAAGGTAAGCAGGGTCCTCCAGAGGCACCTCCTCAACATCAACTGCAGGAAAAGTCTCTAAAAAGGGTTTCAATCTCTGATCGTTAACCTTTGAAGAACTACTACCATCTAGTGTCTCAATCTCAATATCACCATGAGGAAAAACAATGCGAACTATAAAAGGACCCGTCCACCGAGAGCGTAACTTCCCGGGGAATAGATGCAAACGGGTATCATGCAGAAGAAATTTTTGACCTGGAGAAAATAACTTTCTTAAAATATTTCTATCATGCACAAGTTTCATTTTGTTCTTATACACCTTAGCATTATCATATGCATCTCTACGAATATCGTCTAACTTATTGAGCTGGAGCTTCTTGTGAGCTCATGCTTTGTCAAGCAAAAAATTAAGTTGCTTTACAGCCTAATATGCTCTATACTCTATCTCGACGGGCATGTGACATGCCTTGCCAAAAACTAGACGATAAGGTGACATTCCAATGGGGGTCTTAAAGGCAGTACGGTAAGCCCATAAGGCATCAGTAAGCCTCAACAACCAGTCCTTCCGATTAGGATTAACTGTTTTCTCTAAGATATGTTTAATCTCCCTATTGGAAACCTCTACCTGACCACTAGTCTGTGGGTGATATGGGGTAGCTACTTTGTGGGTAATACCATATTTCTTCATCAAAAACCTAAATGGTCGATTACAAAAGTGTGACCCTCCATCACTAATTATAGCTCGCGGTGTACCAAAACGTGCAAATATGTTATCATTCAAAAACTGGACCACAACCTTGTGGTCATTTGTTCTACATAAAACCGCCTCAACCCACTTAAACACATAGTCTACAGCGACAAGGATGTAAAAGTAACCAAAATAATTAGGGAAATGACCCATAAAATCAATTCCCCACACATCAAAAACCTCAATAACTAGAATAGGGTTCAAAGGCATCATATTTCTACGGGAAATGGTTCCTAACTTCTGGCAATGCTCACAAGTAACACAGTAACGGTGGGTGTCTTTAAACAACAAAGGCCAGTAGAATCCACAGTGCAATATCTTAGTAGCGGTTTTTTTAGTACTAAAATGACCTCCACAAACATGATCATGGAAAAAGGAAATAATACTGGACTGGTCACTCTCAGGTATACATCTCCTAATCATCTGTTCTGGAAAATACTTATGCAAATAAGGATCATCCCAAAAAAAATGTTTTACCTCGCTAAAAACCTAGAACGATCTTGTTTACCCTAATGTTGGGGCATTCGACAAGTAACAAGATAATTCACTATATTTGCAAACCAAGGTAATTGGGAAACAACGAAAAAGTTGTTCATCAGGAAAGTTATCTCTCACAGGAAGAGAATCATCAGGGGAATCAACAACAAGCCTAGACAAGTGGTCTTCTACTACATTTTCTGCACCCTTTTTGTATCTAATTTCTAGAGAGAATTCTTGTAACAAAAGGATCCATCTAATCAATCTAGGTTTAGTATCCTTTTTGAACAGAAGATACTTCAAAACAGCATGATCAGTAAAGACTATAACCTTAGAACCTAAGAGATAGGATCTAAACTTGTTTAAGACAAAAACAATTGCTAACAATTCCTTCTTTGTGTTGGTTTAGTTCAGTTGGGCATCATTCAGAGTTTTGCTAGCATAGTAAATCACATGAAGTAATTTGTTTTCTCGTTGACCTAGAAAAACACCAATAACATAATCTGAAGCATCACAATGATTTCAAAGGGTAGGTTCCAGTTAGGTGCCTGGACTATGGGGGCGGTAGTGTGTAAAGTCTTAAGCTTCTCGAAAGCCTCTAAACAAGCATCATCAAAGACAAACTTAACATCTTTTGCAAGAAAATTGCAAAGAGACCTAGACATCAAGCTAAAATCCTTAATGAATCGACGATAAAAACCTGCATGCCCTAAGAATGACCTAATATCTCCTATGGTTTTGGGAACCTGTAAATTCTTAATAAGGTCAACTTTGGATTTGTCTACCTCTATACCCTTAGAAGATACGATATGCCCTAAAACAATTCCTGATCGAACCATGAAATGACATTTCTCCCAATTAAGCACTAAATTCTTTTCCTTACATCTAGTCAACACTAATGTCAAATGATGCAAGCACTCATCAAAAGATGAACCAAACACTGAAAAATCATCCATAAAGACCTCTAAAAACCGTTCTACCATGGCAGAAAATATGTTCATCATGCAGCATTGAAAAGTAGCGGGCGTGTTACACAACCCGAAAGGCATGCGTCTATACGCAAAGGTACCAAAGGGACAGGTAAAAGTAGTTTTCTCTTGGTCTCCTGAGGCAATAACAATCTGATTATAACTAAAGTAGTCATCTAACAAGCAATAATGACTATGTCTAGATAATCCTTCTAGCATTTGGTCGATGAAATGAAGGGGAAAGTGGTCCTCCCTTGTGAACTTGTTCAATTTTCTATAGTCAATGCAAACACGCCACCCCGTGGACAATCGGGTTGGGATTAACTCATTGTTTTCATTCTGGACTTCAGTGATACCTGATTTCTTGGGAACAACCTAAACGGGGATGACCCACTTACTGTCTGAAATGGAGTAGATAATACCTGCATTTAAC
Source organism: Papaver californicum (assembly GCA_023531435.1). Taxonomy (NCBI): domain Eukaryota; kingdom Viridiplantae; phylum Streptophyta; class Magnoliopsida; order Ranunculales; family Papaveraceae; genus Papaver; species Papaver californicum. The sequence continues at coordinate 1,768,389 of JAJJMC010022854.1, forward strand.
AACTTAAGCACCTCAGTTCTAACTACTTCTTTCATGTTAAGGTTCAGTCGACGTCGCATCTCCCTAGAAGGTTCGGTGTCATCCTCTAAATGAATCTGATGCATACAAACAGTAAAACTTATACACTTAATATCTGTTAAGGTCCACCCTAAAGATTCCTTGTTGTCTTGAAGTATGGTCACTAGCCTACATTCCTGATTACTATCCAAGTCAGATGCTACAATTACAGGCAAAGTCTCAGATAGGCCTAAAAACATATATTTCAGAGTATCTGGCAATGGTTTGAGGTCCAACTTAGGAGGCTCTTCTAAAGAAGGAGTTAAGGTAGAATTAGAAACTGGTAGTGGTTCGCAATTAGCTTTCCATCTATTAGTATCTAACATAGTGGTAGAGTCTAACAGAGCATTCACTTGATCAATGGTGTTATCATCATCAAAATCTAAGCCGAAAAGGGATAAACAACTCTCTAATGGATCTTCAAATAAGATGTTTGGTAATGACTCCTGAACTAGTGTTCCTATCATGTTCACCTCTTCAATGCACGTGTCATCTAGCTCAGGGGGTTGCTTACTAATATTGAAATATTCAGCTCAATAGTCATATTACCAAAATATAAATTCATAAAACCATTTCGACAGTTAATGATCGCATTAGATGTAGTTAAAAACGGACGACCTAATATCACAGGTGTCTTTCTTTCTGGGTCAGGAACAGGTTGGGTATCTAGGATAACAAAATCCACAGGATAAATAAACCTATCGACCTCAATAAGAACATCCTCGACAATATCACGAGGAATTTTCACAGACCTATCAGCTAACTGAAGTGTTTTCTGGATAGGGTTTAAGTCACCAAGTCCTAGCTGGAGGTACACATGGTACGGAAGTAAGTTCACACTAGCTCCTAAGTCAAGTAACACTTTCTTTACACGGTAGTTACCTATTATGCAAGAATGGTAGGGGAACCTGGGTCTTTGTACTTAGGAGTTGTGTTGTTCTGGATAATTGAACTCATATGACTAGCTATAAAGGCTTTTTTCTGTACACTAAGCTTTCGCTTTCGAGTACAAAGATCCTTAAGGAACTTGGCATAAGTAAGAATCTTCCTTGCATCTAATAAAGGAAGATTGATGTTGACTTGCTTAAAAATCTCTAATATAACATTAAAGTTGGATTCCTTCCTAGTTGGTACTAGAAGTTGTGGGAATGGGGCTCTGGGCACAAAATCGGGCTAAGCGGGAACCATATTAGACTCTTTAGAGACTTTATCAGTCTCTTCATCTATAGGATCAGAATGGTGACTATATCATGTTCACTATCGGGCAAGGTTACCTTATTGTCTACCATTCTACCACTCTTAAGGGTTTTAATTGAATTCACATGATTTGATGATTTCTCACCAGAAGATAACTCATGAACTCCTCTAGGGTTGGGTTGTGTTTGACTAGGAAACTTATCTTTTTATCTCAAAGACTCATTTATCTGACTAACCTGGATTCGAAGATCGGAAATAACATGTTTGTTTTCTTGTGCAATCCTATTATTAGCCTATAAACTTTGCTCAACTGATTGCTGAAACTTAGTAGTGTTCTGAGCTAACATGGTGAGAGACTCTTCTAAACTCATGATCTTCTTATCTGAAGGGCTCTGAAATTGTGCTGGTCCAGAAGGATTCTTAGTATAACCAAAACCTGGGGGAACCTGAGAGTTACTAGAATGACCTTGATTCTGGACCTTAAACCAAGAAAGGTTTGGATGGTTTCTCCAACCAGGGTTATAGGTTTCTGAATATGGGTCAAACTTCTGACGGTTATCATATCTAGTGTTATTGTAAAGAGCATGGGTTTGCTCTTCAACAGTCTGTCCTTCCCAAAATGACTTGGGATCTATTCCACAACTAGATTGACTCAATTATAAGGCTTCTAACCTTTTTGCTATAGATGCAATTTTTGGCACCTGATTCAAGAATTCCATCTACCCTATTGACATTATCTCTTCTCAGTAAAAATTTTCTCTAGGGTTCCTTACTACATTCCCATTGCTGTTTTTTTTGGCAATTTTATTCAAAAATGGCATTGCCTCATCAACAGTTTTACTATCGAAACTCGTTGTACACAATGACTTGACCATGGTCGTCATTGAATAATCTAGCCCTTTATAAAGGATATGGACTATTCTAACCTTTTCTAAACCGTGATAGGGATATTGTATCAATAAATCATTGAACCTTTCCAAATACCTATACAAAGATTCTCCCTCTTGCTGCACAAATGTGGAAATCTCGTGCCTAATAGATGATGTTTTGTGCCTAGGGAAAAATTTAGATAAAAAGGCAGCGGGAATTTGTTCATATGTTTTGATGGATTCAGATGGCAAACTATATAACCAAGATTTGGCCTTGTCTCTCAGGGAAAAAGGAAACAACCTAAGTTTCAAAGCTTCATCAGAAAGGTTGTAAATTCTTAGGGTACTACATATTTCTTCAAATTCCATAATATGAAAGTAGGGGTCTTCATTTTCTTTTCCTAAGAAGATTGAGAGCATCTGTATGGTCCTAGGTTTTAACTCATAGTTTGATTGAGTTGCAGCTAACTTGATACATGATGGACGAGAAGTCCTAGTGGGATTCAAAAAATCTTTTAAGGTTGCCATTTCTGGCACAACTGGAAAACTAGGAATAACTTCCTCACTAAGAGACAAATTCTCAAAACTAAAGTTTCCAAAATCGGGCTCTCAAAAGAAGGGTTTCCTAAATTCTCAATCTCAATGATAGAGTTTCTATTCTCGTCACTGATCAAATGACCAATAGAATCTCTTCTCCAGGCACGCTCACTCAAGGCTTTAGGCGGCCTGGGAATGCAATAAAATAACTCCTAATTGGAAGGGAATTCATATCAAACACAAGCAAGGCTGACTCGACCAAGCAAACTTATTTAATCCAGCAAACAAAAAGCATGATGGCTCCACTTAGATTGTTTCTAGGCCAGATTTTATTATTCAAAAAGGCAACTAGTTATAGTTTTAGCAAACCTCTTGAACCGATCTGAATTAGATTAAGTTGATCAAAGAGAAGCAAAATAAGCTCATGGAGCTTGGACAATCCTACCTCTTTGGAAAACGTTTCCTTGGGTTACAAGGCGACACAAATCAGCTTAAAATAATCATCCTGATCCTTGAGTTGAGCCAACAAAGTAACCAATACAATCCTTCCAAAATATTTTCCAATAAGCTCGATACCCTATCGGTCTTCTTTCTAGTCAAATTTTAAGGATTAGGTTTGCGTTAGGTAACGTGTTCCTAAGGCGGGCAAGAAGGAAACGGTGATGAAATCCAAGTCCTTATCTTATATGGCCAGTCCTTGCCCTTTACTATAAAATAAATCCGTATTCACTTCCTCAACATATATGCCTACGAAAGAATATAGTAAACCCACTTGCAGGGGATTAATGGGTTGATCGAGTCTTACCTCCCGTACCAGACGGGCGATGAACCGTTGAAGTCAACTTAGACCATCGATTCCTATGTCAGTGTACGAACCCGAGGGGCAGAGACAATATCGTAATTTTCGTCCTTCCCTGTGCAGTTTATATTTAATTACCCTTCCGTAGGGTTTAAAAATAATAAAGTTCAAAAGTCCAAAGTCCAAAAAAAAAAAAAAAAGAAGAAGAAAAATACCTAAAATAATTACAAAAATAATAAGAATTTCCTAAGACAATTTTCTAAAAAGAAAAATAAATAAATAAATAAACTAAAAAAAATCTTGTCTTCTTTTTCCGTTCTTTTAGATTTACCTTTGGCTCCAAGTCTTTAATCAATCAATATAATCTTTGGCTCCAATTTCTTTTTGATCCAAAACATGTAATACAAAGAAAAATACCAAAGAAACATAAAATAAAACAAATAAAAATAAAATATATAAAATAAAAATATAATTAAACTAACTAAACCTAAAAACAAGTCCGCGTCAGCGACACCAAAAAATGATATGGTTATGATAGTGGTAAGAATGGATTTGTTTCAGAACTTGTGAAGATTTGATTTTTATACTCAAATTCTAATAATTAAACTAGGAAACTCAAAACAAATTTGGTATCACGACTATAAAAAAAACACTAAGACTCAGGATTCCACCATTCACTAACTAAAGTGATTCAAAATCTAACCAATATTCATGCAATTCTTTACGTTTAAAGTGATTCTAATACGTTGCAAAAGTAGATTTTCAAAGTAACAATTGTAAACTGAAAGTATAGAACATCAACAACCCTAGGATAAGCATGCTCTATCAAAAGAAATCACAACTTCTTAATAAAAATCCTTAAATCAATTTTTAATCAAAGCAAATAATCATAAAAGAAATTGCAAAAATCAATTAAAATAGAAATATACCACTTTTCTTGGAACAATGGCTTCCTCCATGCCTCAATGGTTGGGTTTAGCTCATCATGATCAAACACTTTCAAAAGTTTGATACATGACTCAAAAAGTGTTTAGAATATAAAAATATATTAAAAAGAATAAAACGGTGAATCTGCAACGCTGTACAGGCGTTACAGATTAACTGTTATAGTAAAAGCTCATAATAAATGTTGTAAACTAAAGATAAACGTTGCAAAATAGTTGAAGAAACCGTTGCCATAGCCTCTGTTCTTCGTGTTCTTCAGTAGCAGCAGAGATGAATTCCCTAGAGTGATTTTTCTTTGTTTTGTTGGTTTATCTCTTCTCTCCCAAACTCTCTATCCCTTCTGTGACTCCCACAACTCTTTTATACACTCACAGGACCCAAATCTCTCGAGTTTAATGAGAATATTTTTGAAAATATTTTTCTTTACTTCTCACGGGAAAACTTCCCTTTTATTTTTCTTTCACGCGTCTGCTCATAGATGCCACACTCCCAACGCGTGGATTACAGATTTAGAATGAGTTAAACTCTCTAAAGTCACACGCCAATCTTCCCAAAATAGAAAAGAATACCCGAAATAAACTCTCCTCCCTGTTTTATCCCAAATCCATGTAATATTCCTTTTTTTTTCGATTCCAAAAGAGTTACCAATCCTATTTTGTCTTAACAGGCTAGTACAGGTCCAACCCCGAGATTAAATCCGACCCAAATTCTTCCAAATCAATTCCAGAACTCTCGTTGCTGAAAACAATTCGAACCTGTACTTTCCCGCCAAACTCATATTTCACGTGAAGAGAAAGGGGTGCCCCTATCCAGTCATGGGGTGCCCTTAGTACTGGAGTGCCCTTAGTAATTTATGAGGTTCCTTTAGTAATTTTTCTTCGAGGGGGTGCAAATATCACTTTTTGAGCCAATTTTTCGGCAAAAGTTTATTTCTCCAAAAACACCTACACATACATAAAAACACAATGTTAATACACAATTGAATTCCAACATTATAAAGATTGGGAACAAATTAGACACATAAATGTGTCTATCAAATATCCCCAAACTTATTATTTGCTAGTCCTCGAGAAAATCTAATCTAGAAAATCTTAACTCACTGTTGCAGGCATCGCGATTGCACTTAGCGTGTGCAAGAAGCCTTTAAACCCCTAGGTGTCCCTAATGGACTAGTGTTGTCTCGTGAGGGTTTACAAAGAGGTATTCCCATAAAACCTTTACTCCAAACTCTAGCTACTTGTGAATGATTGAGGATAGACACTAAACATGTTATTTAGTTGGCTATTAACTTCTTTGGCTATGAGATGAATTACCCTATTTTTGAATCCAATGGTTGTACACGAGTTTGCACTCAAGCGTACTAAAATTCATATATAAGAAAACAAAGTTCTACTTATATGGTCGTACAATGGACCATGATACTCGGATTCTAACAACCACAATCACATGAATAGATTAAGAAGATGGATATGGAGATGATGAAGTTCGCACATGTTGACTAAGGTGAACGGTGTTTTCCATATCTGTCTGAAGGTCAGTACCATGATGAATTCTAATGGATTGAGATACACTCCCACTGTCTTGATCCTTATGCTAATATCGACTCAACTGGTATATACAAGGGCCCCAACTGTCGATTTATTGAAAATAAAACAATTATCTTTATATTATTAAATGTAGTGACAACATGATTAGATCAATTTGAATCCAACCACATGCTCCTTATCAGCATCTTACATGATAGTTCTCATGGATCATGCGTTCCGCGCTTGCGACAGAGAGAACACACACATATTTCTATCAAAGTGTCAATACTCAATTTTTTTAGTCAAGTTCCATCAAAATAATGGGGCTTGATCTCAATCATTCTGCTTCATCCTGGCGGTGATGACAATTCGATATTGGTGGCCCACCAAATCACTTAGAGAAACACAACAAATTGTAAAATAAAAATTATAATGTATTAAGGTGCAACACCTTGTCGCTCATATCATCTAATTTAGAGGTGATTGCGACATTATGGTAACTCAGGTCATCTGGCTCGGCAATGCCAAGTCAAGAGATTATTGTTGCCACACTTGATGAGGTAGTTGCAATTTTATTCGATGGATTGTTCATACTTCCTATCAACCGTTACGGCATGGAATGGCATGTGCCTGGATGCTGCACCCTTGGAAAGAGCAAGATCAGTGCATGCTCCAGCGAATGGTCGAAGCAAAGTTAAGGAATTGGAAATTAGGCTTGAAATGACCTTGGTGCTAGTCCAAGGCATGAGTTAGGCCTGGGGAATGCTCGTAAGTATGTGATGCTAGCCAAAGGCATTTACCATTGGCTTTTATGGCCTTACCCCTTGTTCTGGAAAAGTTGGAAGAAGAGTGAGTTGGAGCAGTGTGGGAACTACGTTTCGAGCATCATGCTTGCAAAGCAGGCTTGGGAAGGAAAATCTACCTGCATTTGTCGGTGAGAAGTTAGGATTAAGGTCCGGTTATTATCTTTCAAGCCACGCATCGGGGAGTTCTGGCCTGCCCAACGCATAACGCCTGAGGAGGAATTTTCTTGTCTGTGACAAATGGTATAAGACCAAGTTCCGAGAAAACACTAGGGACTATGAGTTTTGGACACGTCAGTTAGCATTTGTAATATGACTATAAAATTTTCCTTTAAAGGAAATAGAAAAATTTGGAAGAGTAGGCTAGTTGTTGTGCGAAAATAAAGTGGATAAATCAGGCCAAGTGCCTATACAAAAAGAAATTGTAACTTGCTAGTTACTTCGCTAAGATTTGGATGAGTTTGACCTAGTTCTGTGAGTTTGCCAGAAAACCCGTTTGGAATGGTGGCTGGTATCTGACTACCCTTGGCACTGGGAATGATCACCTCACACCCGTCGCTGGAATGGTGTGCGTTATCAGGTTGACTAGCTCCCACTCACGAGTGGAAGATTGTCAGGGACGATGACTTGCATCCGACTGCGCTGGCGTTAGAGTGCGGTCCTCAGAGTACTACGCTAGGAACTGCTTATCAATTTTTAATAAACCTTTCGACCTTCGTGAACTTTGGGCAATCTTAAGTGTATGGTATGAGACGTGCACTTAAGATCCTGTGTTGAGTAAATCCTTTTGCATTCTTGAGCATGTGGTATGGGACACATGTTTAGGGATCCAAATTGATTTTTCTTGGTAGAGTTGTAAAACCTTTTCTGATCCTCGAGCATACGGTATGGGACGTATGTTTGAAAAGTCTTAATCGGCGTTTACGACAACTACAGACCCTATTAGGATTCCGGGATATGCGGTATGAGACGCATATTTAGAAGGTTCTAATTTGTGTTCATTAACAAACATTGGAACCTTGTAGGATTTTTGTGCATCATGGTATGGGACATATGTGTAGGAAATCCAAATTGATGAAGCTTGTCCACAATAGTTTTTGAGTTGAATTTTGGGGAAGAAATTCTTTGAAGATGGTAAGAATGTAACACTCGTAATTTTCGTATGACGTTTACTTAGAGACGCGTCATGAAATGAGATAAAGCTTCATCCTAAGCTTATAAAGCTCACTTAGGAATGCATCAGGGTGTGGATGCATTGGCCTTGAATTATAGTGCTAAGGCACTATTATGCGTGTTGCGTACTCGAGAATGCATCACAAGTCAAAAATGATCCTTACCCGAGAAAGGCACAAATGGCCTTGATGCGTATCATAGTATGGTTCCATGATGCATACCGAGTATGCATCAATAAAAAGTGCAGCCGAGGAATGCCCCTAACCCTTCTTATATCCACTTGTAGAAATGCTAATAAGACATATGTAGGGAGGAGGTGTTGGTTGGAAATTCATGAAGCACACTCGAGAACGCATTATAGTGCTAAGGGACTATTATGACGTGATGCATGTTTGAGATGCATCACTGACCCTATGTTGCGTACTCGAGAGCGCATTATAGTGCTGAGGCACTATTGTGCCGTGATGCATACCCGAGAATGCATCACTAGAAAGTGAAGTAGATGAATGTAATTTACCATCCTTATATCCACTTGAAGAAATGCTAATAGGACATATACATGGAGGAGGTGTTGGTTGGAAATCGATGAAGCGTACCCGAGGATGCTTAACAAACAAGCATCCCAATTGTTGTGAATTGTACCCGAGGAAACTTCACTAATCTGTGATATGTACCCGAGTATGCACTACTAAAAAGTGCAGTCGATGGATGTCCATTACCCTTTTATTCCACATATATGGAAATGCGATAAAGACATATATATGGAGGGAGCTTTGGTCGAATGTGCATGAGCGGTAATGCACATATATGCAATGTGTCCTATACGTTGGTGTGTACTTGATGCATAAGCGTCAATATGCTTGTAGCTTAGCCGATGAAGCTTGAATTATGTGAAAGCATCATTCAATCGTGTTGCGTACTCGAGAAAGCATATTTGCATGCTAAGTAGCGATAGCTATGCACAAGCTGGTGCGTACATTGTGAAAGTCCCTTGGACTATACGGACTAGGATTAACTTGGCTTTTGCCCTTGCAACGAAGTTGCAATCGATGTTGGCTTTTCCTTAATAGGATTAAGTTGCTTGTTCCTTTCAAATTGACACTTTGGATGAACTACGATCATGCTTGATCCCTTCAAGGTACGGGTTGGATACGTAGACAGCCGTAATACAATGCATTGAGGTACAACACCTTGTCTCTCGTATCATCTAATTTAGAGGTGATTGCGACATTATGGTAACTCAGGTCATCTGGCTCGGCAATGCCAAGTCAAGAGATGATTGTTGTCACACTTAATGAGGTAGTTGCAATTTTATTCGATGGATTGTTCATACTTCCTATCAACTGTTACGACATGGAATGGCATATGCCTGGATGTTGCACCCTTGGCAAGAGCAAGATCAGTGCAAGCTCTAGCGCATGGTAGAAGAAAAGTTAAGGAATTGGAAATTAAGCTTGAAATGGCCTTGGTGCTAGTCCAAGGCATGAGTTAGGCCTGGAAAATGCTCGTAAGTATGTGATGCTAGCCAAAGGCATTCACCATTGGATTTTATGGCCTTACCCCTTGTTTTGGAAAAGTTAGAAGAAGAGTGAGTTGGAGCAGTGTTGGAACTACGTTTCGAGTATCATGCTTGTAAAACATGCTTGGGAAGGCAAATCTACCTGCATTTTCTAGTGAGAAGTTAGGCTTTAAGGTCCAGTTACTGTCTTTCAGGCCGCGCATCGGGGAGTACTGACCTGCCCAGAGCATAGCGTCGGAGGTGGAATTTTCTGGTCCGTGACATAAAGTAAGCTTCTTATTTCGTTTTTCTTAAATTTAGTGAGCATATGCTCACAGATGAAGTTAGGGTTTTCCGACCGAGCCCTTTTTTTTGTAATAGAAGTAGTTGTTGAAGTTGAAGATGCCACCACTCTTCTGATCCATAGACGTGAAGGCGTTATCTTTGAAATTTTTGTTGACATGGAAGAGTTTGTCCGACCAAGTTGGTCATACATGATAAGAGGTTGGCAAGCGTGAGAGCTGTTGAGATGGCCACGACGTGAGAAGCTTGAATCCTATCTAAAAGTTTATGTTTGCGGATCATTCACTGTAAAGGCTAAAGAAACTTCATCTGCCGTCCGTCTTCAGTGGTTGACCTCAAATTTTGAAGCCAAGAGACTAAGCTATCATATGCAGCAAGAATCAATTAATTTGGAGTTTGTTAGGTCAGCCAATCATGCGTGAACATCCATGATTAGTAATCCCGTGTAAATTTTCAGATCTTGTAGACTTTAGCGTAAGAGTCATATATATTAGCTCGGGTATCCGATTGACGCCTCCTTTCATTATGTCATAGAAGAGACATGTACAAAAAAACTTCCGTGAAGGATGCATTACCCCATTCCTCACCCTATAAACACGTTTTTCATAGTTAGGGGACGACTAAGTATGTAATAGCTTGGGTATACCATTTGGAGGCGTCCAAGAACTCGAATTCGATGAAAACTGACTTTGTCATGGAGTTGATGTTGTAAGGAGTTGAAGGAAAGAGATGGAACACTAGCAAGTGTGAGGTGATGACTCGAGCCATAGTTGGAAACAACAAGGTGGAAGACAGAGAAGTTGGTGATGATAACATGGATGTAATGACTTTGCTTGTTGAATATTTATCCAGGATGAAGATGATTGTTTCTTCCTTGTTATCAGTGGTAGATGGAACTTTAACTTCAGTACAACGTTTCTTTGTCAGTAGATTATTGTATCCAGAGAAGAGTAGGTAGCATGGGCGCAGTCCCCATGTGTATAAGTGCATACTCATGTCATAAATTGAATAAGTTTTATACGAGAGTAGCAATTGTCTTGTTGACTAATGAATCTTCTTCCTTTTGAACTGATGTTCCTTATGTCCCATCTCTTATGATCTTTGTATCATGGCCTTTAATAGTCGAGCTCCATCCTTCAGAAGAATCAGGAAGGAATACTGGAAAGTTTACCAAAACATGTAGAAATAGGTAGTCTTGATACAAAGTTGGAGTTTTGGTTTTTATGTGAAAACTTTGCTTAAACGCTCTAACTTGGTTACTGTATTTTTGAACTATATTAGAAGCATGGTATCCATTGAGCAAAGGGAAGTAGTCGGTGTTGTCTAAGGAAGAGAAGCTAAGAAGAGTGGCCAACGTTGATATAGGTAAATAAAATGGAGTTGACAGGTCCTATACTCACCACAGAACTCTTTTGTAGGTTGATAGGTAAACCAGTAATAGCTTCATAAATTTGTAATACTAAGAGTAAACTCTCTACTTCTTCTTCTATGGCATTAATAAACACCAAAGTGTCATCAGCAAATTGAAGGTGTGAAATCATAACTTGATTGCCTATATTAAATCCTTTAAACATATTGATTTCCAAAGTTTTCTTCATTAATTTGGTGAAAATTTCATCCACTAGAATGAACAAGAAATGAGACAATGGGTCTCATTGTCTCAGCCCCTTTTGTGGTCTTATTCTCTCTTATGAAGCTCCATTTATTAGTAAAGTGTGTTGGGATGTAGAGATACACCACCAAATCCACTTCCTCTATTTTACACGAAGCCAGAAGCTAGTAACACATGATCCACAGTGTGCCAACAAATGTTATCAAAAGCTTTTTGTATATCCAACTTACATAACAACTCTGGTTTTTTGCTTTTTCACCTAGAATCAATCAATTCACCTGCTATTATAATGCCATCCAGGATTTGCTTGTTCTTTATAAACTCACCTTGACTCTTAGAAATTAGCTTTGGTAGAACAACCTTGAATCTTTCTGCTAGTATTTTTTATACAATCTTATCTAAACTACTGACCAAGCTTATTGGTCTGAAATCCTTAGGATAGTTTGATTCTTCTTTCTTTGGAATTAAAGTTATAAATGAAACTAGTGACATTGTATGGTTGCTAATCGTGTTTGTTACACGGGTCATGTTAACTTGTAGTATATCTGCATATATGTTAAAGTTCACTAAAACAACATTCATTTTCATTGGAAACTAGCTTTATTTGTTGTGTTGTATTGAAAATAATAATTCTTTGTATTAAAAATAAGATTTATAGTTTTTAATATAAAAAAAACCATTTTTTTATCAGAATAAGACAAAAAGAAACAATTTCCAATAAAATAAAATATTCTTTTATTAAACCTGAACATTTATACGGGTATACAAATTAACAAAAGGGAACAAGGAGAAGAAGCATTTTAACGGTTTAGGTAAAAAAGCGTCTTATAAGAAATTACCGCTTGAAAACACGGATATACAAATTAAC
>JAJJMC010022854.1:1780585-1790988 GCA_023531435.1 Papaver californicum
CGTCTTATAAGAAATTACCGCTTGAAAACACGGATATACAAATTAACAAAAGGGAACAAAAAACGTCTTATAAGAAATTACCGCTTGAAAACACGGATATACAAATTAACAAAAGGGAACAAGGAGAAGAAGCGTTTTAACGGTTTAGGTAAAAAAACGTCTTCTAAGAAATTACCGCTTGAAGCCGGAGTGATGGCACAATTTTTTTCTTTTTTTTTTTTGCGATAAACTATAACTGATTATAACACTTTTTTTAACCGGTAAAAAAAAAGAGAATATACGAAACACCACCGTGGAATTTATAGTAAAAAAATGGTCGAAGGACGTTGGCCTGAAATATAAGTTCTACCAATTAACAATTTCATATTGATATTTAACATCCAAAAAATCTTCGAAAGCCAACACTCAAGACTCGAGTTAATAAAATACTTAACCTGTGATTACGGTAAAGAAAAATAACCATTGTAAAAAAAGAAGGTGCAGTATATAAGTGCTTACAGTCACGATACAGGAACGTGACGGTTAAAACCTTACCGTCGATCATTTTTCAGAACTTGGCACTGACGGAGGTAAGGGGTGGCTTAGATAGGATGTAGCCCATCCCAAAATTTTGGAAATCCTATTTAAGACTTTATAGTTGGTAAGATTTGAGTTAGCCCATTAATTACAAAAAAAAAAAAAAAGCATGATGGGATATTATAAATGAAGAATCTTTTTGTTACTAATTAGGTTAGTTGACATAAAATGTGAAATACTAATCAGTTTCATTTTTGATTACATATGTACTATTCCATCTGTTTGCCGCAGTTCTCTAATCACAATATAGCTCTATACTAAATCGAATGGTGTTATCGTGATTGTTGCCTACTTTGCTAAATAAAAAATAAAAAGAAACTCGCAAAAACTTTGCAGTACAACTGCGGCGGAACCAGGGGAAGCTAAGGGGTGTTGTCATTTCATTCTGATAATTATTGAAATCGTCTTAGATGAATTAGTCGTTTCAACTACAACATAAAAATAATTTTAGATATATTAACCAAATCAACTCTATTATGGGAATGCACATATAAAATACTATATTTTTAAATGTGACATTACAATTTCTTTCTAAAAAATAGGTCAAAATCCCAAAATTTGTAACGGCATGCGGCCGCCTAAAAAAATTAATAAGCATACCTTGTACACAACTTCTATTATTAAAAAAATTCCCCACTAAGATGAATTCTAGTTCCGTAACTGATTTCAGGTACCATTATGGTTTTATCGCATTTTTCATTATCGCATTTGAGGTTAGTAAAATTGAGTATTCATTGAATATTTTTTTAACCCTCCATATATAAATTCCTGGTTCCGTCGCTGGACGAAGTGACTTTGTTACACTTGAGCCTTAACTAGATACGTTAATGACCTGTAGGTATGGGATTCCCTATACGAAACTAGACGGTGGCACCTTAGATTCTTGGATTAGATACGCTAAACACGATTAATTACGAAAAATATATTAGGTCAGGGTCTAAGTGACTAATTCAGTGTACATAAACGCATTTATGTGGAGAACAGCATATTAATGCCAGAAAAGACTATTGCAACAAGGATTTAATGATGGTTGATTACAGCCACCGGTTTTGTGCATGTGAGATTTCATCCTAAAAGTCCGTAACTTTACACTACGGTAGAGTTTTCCACTTACTCCGGATGGAAACACACATCTGCGTGTGAGACCTACTTTTCGTGGCTTCAAATCCTTGGGCCTTGATGGAGTTATAATTAAAACTAATTGATAAAGCTATAACAAGTTCTAAGGCAAAATATAACAGTAAAAAGCAAAAAAATCCATGTTAAAATTTAGATGATTTCAAACTTGGGCTGTAAAGTTGCATCCTATGAACATATGGGTTAGGCTAATCACCATGGTGGTGTAATTTAAGATTCAACTTCACTGCACATCATATTGAATCAGCTACTATTTACTATGGTGATTTAAGTTTTGCATCCAACCATTAGCTACATTACGTCCAACCATTAACCGCAAATAGATGAACCGTTATATTAACTTATAAAGTTAAATCTGATGGTTCAGGATTGATGCGTCCAACCATTGGGCGCATATAGATGAGTCGTAGATTTTAACTCATTAAATTAAATTTAATGGCTTATATTTGATGCGTCCAATCATTGGGCGCAAAAAGTGATTTTTTCTTGTGTCAAACCATTGGGCGCACGAGAGTTGATTCAAGTTCACGTTCAAGCAAGTGCTTGAACACTAGCTTGAATCATAGGATTAGGCAACGATTTTCTCATTGTGAATTTTGAATCACAACACCATAGTGATTAGCCTTAGGGATCCAATCTTTTAGTACTTATTGAGAAAACTATTAAAAAACTTATCGTGGTTTTATTCGGATACCACTTAAGAAGTTACTTTTTAATTTATAGAAACAAAAAGTTCAGAAATTCATAATTTAAAAATAATTTCTCGAAACAAAACAATTGACTTGTTATGAAATAAAATATTTTTATTATAACTTCTAGAATTGATTTCTGCTTCAGGTATCCAAAGTCCAAACACCCTGTTTATCCACTACAAATCTTGATATTTTCCTTAGTAGGTTAATCATATTCATAAATGAGCATAAAACAATGATAACGTTGGAAGTGCACCTCTGATTAGAAAAATACTCTCAGAGAATGAGATTTAAATTGACTTCTGGAGAGTTTCCAAATCTATTGTTAGTCCATAGAGATTTTTGTAGAGTTTCCTAATGTCTCTTGTTATTGGTTAGAGACTTTTTTTAAAATCATTTAAGTTCTCTAAACTCCATGTTATTGGATTAAGATTTCATAAGAGTCACTCCAACACCCATGTTATTCGAATGGGAACTAAAAGTCATTGATTTGTTGTTTTCAGAGATTTAGGGAGACTTTTTTTAGGAAAATAGGCATGGTAGTAATCTCTCCCCAAGAGGTTATATTTTGGGAGACTTGGAAATTTGGGGAATATTTATTTTTGAGAGTAGGACCAAATTTTTTTTTTTTTTTTTTTTTTTTTGTTTGAGCTGATGACCAAGGAACCGGCCATCTTTCCCAAAATCAAACGAGACAACAACAAGAAGATGCTAACCAGTAGCGAGATAACATAGCAAATAAAATTTGGGATGAGTAGTATAAAAAGAATGGAAACTTAGGCATAGGACAACAATGAGATTTATTTTGACAATGGATACATATTTTATAGGTACATGGTACTTTTATTAATATTATAACGTGCATAATAAAAAAATCGCTAGATGTTTTGAATTTTTAATTGGATTTTATATTTTTTTTTTGTCTCTACAAATCATATAAACTCTCTAAAATACTCTCAGAGAATCATTAAAAATCTCTAAATTTTTAAAAAATCTCTTAAGATCACTCAAATAAAAAATCTATAAAAATTTATAGAAATCTCATTTGACTATCCTATTAGTTAAGAGACAAAAAAAAAAACATAACATAGCCAGCATTTGAAAACTCAATGAGAAAGAAATCTCAAGGTTGAAAAGTAGTTTTCTCGCACGTTACCCTGGTAAGAACCCGGTGGTACCAAGAATTAGATTTCACCGTATCCTTGTACGAGTGTTTATACTGGTATAGTGGTATTGAATTTTGGACCCATGTTATAAAATGAAGTAGCTAGTTTAATCCACAGAGCATGCAACGGATAAATAAACTATTGTTGCCTCGACTAAAACAGAAATAATAGAAGAGAGTGTAGTTGAGAAATGAGCTCTTTCTAAAAAAGAAATCATTGTGTTCATGTTAGACAATTTTGAATACTTCAATAAACATTGACAAAATAAGTTCATTAAAGAGCAAGAAGGGTTATTATGATCCTTTCCAAAAGAGCTGGTATAGGAGTGAATACTTCACTAAAAAATCACTAGTGTTCCCTTTTAAAGAGTATTGAAAGCTATGCACCTAACAAGCTGAAATAGAACTCGAACAAGAATGAGAAAAATAGGAGAGTGACTCCTCCATGGTGAGTTATTTTAGGCCACACTAATTTATTGGAAAAATAATCACTCCTTTCTATAGTTCTTGTTCTAACCTAGTAGTCTAATTAGCTTGAGAAAGTCGTCTTCACGATGATAACCTCTGTAACATGTAATTTCAAAAATTATACAAAATATAAATTATTATTTTTTATTGGTGATTAAGTGTTTTCTTAATCATTTATTTTCTTAACGAAATTTTATTATTCTGATAAATTTTTCGTTCAAATTTGATTAAGGTATCCACGTAAAATTTACACAACCCCAAAAAAGACATGCTATGGCATCACGACTCATACGATTTTGCAAGTCTAAGTCACAAAGAGAGGCAACCCTGAATGGTGTAATCAAGATTTTAAGATAATTAGGTGCCAACATTGTTTCACACCTTATGGTGAAACAATATTATGATGAGAGGTGAAACAAAAGTTTAATACTACTTGTAATGGAATGAGCGAGAGAGAGAGCCAAAAACAGAATGGGCTGCATAGTCCCTTTTAGTAATTTCATTATTAATAGATACTGTATTGTCTTTAACTTTACTACCAGAAAAACAGAACACACACACACAAAAGAGAGAGAGAGTTGAAAAATGCATTTCACCGGACAAAACCCCAAAACCAACAACAAATGCTTCTTCTGCTTCTGCTTCTGCTTCTGCTTCTATTTCCCTCTTCTTTAAAAAGAAACCCATTTCCCACCGTCTCCAGTATCTTTTTCTCTACTCACACATTCATTCATGCATTCCCCCCTCTCACTCCCCAAAACCCCAGAAAAACAACAAAAATAAACAAACCCCTCCCCTCTTTCCCCCAGTAGAAGAAGGATTCTTGGGTTTAATGGAGGCTATTTTATTGAATGACAGAAGTACCCTTGTTCCATTAGAGGTACCATTGAAGCATTCTTATGTAAATCAAAGGAGGTTTTCATCTTGTTTTTTCTTCATGAGAGGTACAATGTAGCTCTGTACATCGTTCCAACCCACCATTTAGAGTTATTAGTAAAACACAGGCACACAGGTTAAGCCAGGCATAGCAGTATAGTTTTCGGTTCCTCCTCCTCCTCTTATATTATTAGTCTCTTTCTCTCTCTCGTTTCACTCAGTAAGTATCTATTTTCTGGTTTTCTTCTTTTTCTATGAGATTTTAATGAAGGAAGAAGAAGAGGTTGAGGATGGATTTTGATCTTCTTCGGTTCAGTTCATCAATCAACGGTCACGATTCTTTCTTACCCTTATCTAAGTTTCTTTATATTTGTTATCTTTCTTTGGTTTGGGGATTTACAGTAGATGGTTCTATTTGACTACTACAACAAGGTGTAATCTAAAAATGGGGTTTCGGTGATAATGTAATTTCTCTTCCTAATTTGATTCTCTATAGATTTGAGTTTTATCATATAACATCTCTATACATAATAGATACGATTTTGGGCTATTTTAATTTTTTTTTAGTGTTAATTCATTTATTGATTTCTCTTGGGAAAATGTCGGTGTGTTCTTGACATGGGGGTTACTATTGTTTTCACCTGTTAATGCTTTGAGGGTTAGATGTGCCTTTGATTGGGTTTTTACTGGAATGTGTTGCATGTTATTCATTCATATTGCTTCTGTTTGTGATTTTGACTGTGATTATTTTGATGGGTAATCTGAATTTGGATTAGCTGTATTTGGGGGATCCTTCTGTTCTCTTGGTTGAATTCAGTTAGATACTTTGTTAGATGGTTTTCCTTAAGATTAATATTAAGAATCAAGAAGTTAAGAACTCCAATTTCTCAATTAGCTCGTTTGTGCCGTTTTTAATTTGTAGATTAGGATTCTGTTGAGCTTTAGAATTAGCTTAGCATTCCATTTAATTGGTGTATGCTGAACGTTTGGATTCTCGTCTCAGGAACTCTACCCATTGAAAGCGTACAACACTTTATAGAATGTCAGGGGTTTAGCAATTACTTGTGTAACTTCTGCCAATCAATTGTCTCAATGTAGAGTTCGTGCCTCCTACTTTAAACTAGGATGAATCCTATTTTTCGTTTGAATCCTTGAGAGCTAGGTTGAAGAAATTAAAAGAACCTGGAAATGTAATGCACTGCCTTTTAATCTTCTCTTCCACTTGGTAGCGTGAACAAACCTCAAATGCTAGGTGAGGGTGGAGTAGATTTTACTGATTTATTTTTTAATCAATGTAATCCCTTATTGTGGAAGTTTAATGCCACTTTGTGATGTTGAAGCTGTATCTGTGCAGTCACATGAGTGTTGTTTATTTTGTTGGATTTGACATGTTGGGTTCACATAGGTTACTTTTGATAAGTAAACCTCTTCAATTGGACTGCTCCTGTACCTGGCACTTGCAAAAGCTTTAAGGTACTTGGCAGTGAAATCTAAGTTGTTTATTCTTATAGGTAACTCTCGACATGTATATGTTCTTGTTTGGCATTTCTGATGATATTTCAACAAGTATTGACCAGTTGTATGTTTTCCTGCTGCCATCTTGAACAACTATGTATCTTTGTTTATCTTGTAGTAACATAACATTTGATAGAGAAAGGTGTTTTTACATTGTAATGATGCATTTAGTAATCTCAGAATAGCCAGTCTGATCATGTACATGGTTCATATTTCTGTGTTTCCATTCCCTTCTGGGTATGGTTATGCATGTTTTTTACGTATGTGGTTGCATTTTTACTCATTCATCAAGTAGGCCATCCCATCATGCCCAATAGTAGATGTACAGTTGATGTGCTTCTACTGATTATTTTATGCCTAGTTGCATTTCAATGGTTTCCACCCATTCTTTGAACTACTTTAAGCTCTATGTGCACCACCTTCCCAACTTTGAATGGATAATTGCACCATTTTGCTGTTCATTCCTTCCTTTATTATCTTCTCGCTAATCATCAGTGTCATAACACTCTTAGCAGTGCATTTGTTGGGGGCAGTTTGATTTGGACGCTTCTGTTTGACCATGTGATCGTGTTCTCAAGTCTGAAGCTCATCCTCATTTTCATTTTTTCTATTTCTTGCTTTAGCTAGTTGTTTACTTTATGTCTTCTGCATTGCTAGCTGTTTATATGTGACACGGAGGAAAATCTATCTGAATCTCTGTGCAGGTATATAGGCATTTAAAATTACTGCACTACATAAGTATAACTTTTTGTCTCCTCTGATAATCATCGAACATCCATGTTTGTTACTCATAAGTTTGACTTGAATTTCGACCACCACATTGATTTATTCAGAGTAAGTAAGATATGGATCGCTACCACTTTTCCTAAATTATAGGTTCTATGGATGATTTCCCCCAGCAAATACCTATTTTGAAATGTACAGTTTTCAATTGAGGAAAAAGTTCTATTTGTGTAATGTTTGCTGGTAGTATACTAGTATGTATACAGCACTTTATATCAATGGTTGGCGTGTTCATATTTGACCAAACATTTCTTGTGGAGTGTTGCCTCAGTAGTTTTATTTTGTCTCTAGCTTAGTAGCTTCATCCTCGTTTCGTACGTGTTACATTAGTGTTAAATTATCTTTCAGGTTCTGATCAGTTTACTGCATTACAGTAAGTTCTGTTTAGTGCATTCAGATAAAAAATATATTTCTTAGCTATTCATCGCTTCAGTTTATTTATTTATTTTATATATAGTGACAGAAAAGTTGTTAGGTGGGTAGGCATTTAAAATCTAGCACACTGTGAGCTTCTATTTAGTTTTCCTCTTATTACAGTTGTGTTTCTTGCCTGTTGGTGTATGTGTATATGCTTGATTTCTCCCTCTATTTTCTCTTCCTGCATTTTTCACCAGTCTTTCGTCTAAGCATAATCAAAAGAGAGATTACTTCCCAGATATATTTTTTTACTGGTCTTATTATTGGTCTATTCTGACAGTAACATTGTTTTGTTTAAATTAGTTGTTATGCTGGTGCTAATGATAGAAGTGACAATATGTTGCTTACTTCAAGCATGTTCTCTAAGTTTTTGGCCTGCAGCACATGTTTTTCTTTTGTAACACTTGTTGCTTAAACTGATGAACAGTTCATTGCGACTGTATTTGTTTCTACGTATCTGAAACTTTAACTTAGGTTGATACAAAAGTTATGTCGTAATCCTTTTTATTGTTTACAGTTTGATGGTCTGTCTGCAAGGTTCTTAACTGCTGTGTTTGGTCTTTGTTACATGTTCATTTCTTTTTCTCCTCTGTTTTATTTCTGGTTTCATCTAATATTTACTGCATATGAATTTTTCCCTCGCTGAAATGTGAATCACATCTATTCTAACTGATTAGAAGACAAATAGAATCGTGAAACAGTAATCTATATTGCTTCTATTTTGATGATTGGTAGTCAAATCCACGGATGGAAACTATGCAACTTTGTAAGCTGTAGCTGTTTTCTTTTTCTTCAATTAGTTTCCCTTGTTTTTTTTTCTTTTGACATCAATCAGTAAGGACTTCTTGCAGCTAACCATTTATTCAACGCAATGCACCATTTTGGTTCAAACTAGGCCTAACTTTCCCCAATTACGCAAAAGCAATCCTTTTCTGTTTCTCAAACAGACAAGCAACCAATAATATTTCTAGTATCTAGAAATTAGGTTATTGCTACAAAGGTAATGGTCAAGCGATCCTTGTACACAGATTGGAACTGGAATCCATTTTATATGGGATTTCCGAGTATCGCACTTTGGAAATTGTTGCTATCTTATGTTTGGTTTGAGATTAGAATCTGCAGCAAAGGTTGCCATTGGCTGAAACATGACTCATTGAAAGTTCTTTTTTGAGGTGCAAGTCAGTAACATTCCCTACCATGCTAGATGATTTAAGAGAGCCAAAGATAAACCAGACATGCATTTGAGGATTCTTGGTGTCTATTTAGGTAATTTGAGTATCACACAACATTTTATGCAGGATTCCCGCCATTTTTTGTTCAAATTCAAAATTATCTGATAGAGAGGTAGTAGGGTTTAATTGCCATTAACTGCTACCACTACTACTACCACTCTTGGCTCTAGGCTGCTAGCCTCCATTTAGTTTTCTGTCTCTTGTTTTCTGAACAACTTATCCTTCACGTTGACGCTGTTGTTATTGCTGTTTCAATTCCCCATTCTAGGCTACTTACTTACTTTTAGTATTATCCATCCAAAACCCCTAATTAATATCACCTTCCTCCATCCAAAAAAAAAAAGAACAAGACCCTAGTAATTTTCAGATTCAAATAAATGTCTCAAACTATCCCCAAGCTAGCTACTACCAAATGAGAGCAGTTGAGCATCATCATGACTGAGGTTACTTCTAATAGAATCATTTTTTTTACTGAACCATTTCAGTCAGGTCCACCACATAAATTTGCAACTAACCTAAGTAATAATTTGTCCTTTCATTCTCATCTGATTTTGTGGGGACGGACAGACAACATATTAACCCAAGTAGGATACTGTAGTAGTAGTTCATACATCATAGTATGTCTCTTTCATAGTACATACACAGTACAGGTGCATAAGCAAAGACATAGGCTACTGATAGGTGCATAAATCATACATTTAATGTAGTTTTTCCTGACCCTTATGTGCTATATTTGAGTGAATTACTAGGTATTTTGATTACTTTCGAAGTTTAGTTGTCTTTTCAGGTTACAGTCCGGAAATCCGCAGAATGGAGCTTAAAGAGAAGAATTACCGAGGAGACAGTAAAACTCTGCTGAATTTAGGCCTTTCACCATCCACAGTGTAGGAAATTGAATTACAAAGCCAACGGCGAAAGAACGAGGTCATTCGGATCTCGTATGAGGAAGTTATGGGCAAAGCCACATGGTGGCAAACTAGCTTGTGCTGTTACCGCCCAGGCGCTAAGTTGGTTGAACCGTATGTGCTAATGTGCTAAGTGACGAGTTGGAGGTGCTAGAGTGGTTTGATGGGCTAGTGGCTAGCCTTGGTGGAGTAGTAGCTAGCTTGGGGAAGTCATATGGAATAGGAAATAATTTGGAGTTGATATATCTTGTTGGAGTGGAATAAGGAAACTTAGCACATTTCCTAGTTCTACTAGGATTGTGAAAGTGGCTAACTCAAGTTCTATAGAAAGAAATCAGGCCTTTCTCGTGGAAAGCCCTTTGGAGAGGTAGCTTTAGTACATATTGGAGGTCCAAGAGATATTTGGGGGTCAGGTTCACTATACAAAGCACACAAGTTGGCTACACAAGTTGGCAGCCGAGAAACAAGTGGACAGACGCAACTATTTTCGGATTTGGGCTGAATTCACAAAACTAAAGCTCACGCAACTATTTTCGGTTTGGAGGACATATAAATACCAAAGTATCCAGGAGTTATTGGGAGGAATACAACGGTGAAAAGAGGAGAAGAAAACAGGAGCAAAAGCAAGAAGAAAAAG
>JAJJMC010022854.1:1795988-1849288 GCA_023531435.1 Papaver californicum
TTCTCTTTATTTCACATCCTTATTTACTTGCGTATTTCCTTAGTTTAATTAGTTTAAAACAACAAAACCCCCCTTTTACTTGCATACGTGACTGAAAAAGTGATAGTCTCGGCCTCCTTGTGGGAACGAACTTGTTCTTATCCCTATACTTCATTCTATTTTAGAGAGTAAGAACTCGATTATTTTGGTTGATTACGACACGACCAGCTACTCCATGGTGCATCAGGGGTGTGTGTGCAGTCAGGCAATGGCTTGTTGAAGTAAAGCCAGGCACTCAGCTTCATCCAACCAATTTCTCTTATTCCCCTTTTTTAGTTGTGAGGGAATAAATTCTAAACTATACGTGTTTAAAAACTACTGGAGAAGTAATGAGTTACGATGTGACGAGAAACGGTGAAACAAAACCCTTTCAGAAGTACTGAACAGACATCTGAAAATTCGATAAGATTTGAACCTGACAGCATTGTTGCATGATCGACACGTGGGTTGCGGGAAACAAGACACACTGCTCGAAACATATATCCTTGCTAACTGAATGACACTCAAGTTGCAGGAAAGCCTGACACAGTAAAAGAAAATGATGAGCATCGATGCATGAGAGACACGTATCAGCTTTATAGGTTACAGAACAATGAAAAAACTGAAGCGTGACAAATCACTTTCAAGGGCCACGTGTCAGACATGCTGTGACTCTAATAAGACCGCAACGTTCATCCAAACCCAAAAACAACAACTTGAACGCAAGTTCACAAAAGAGTTGCGGAATATCGAGTGAGAAACTAAGAGAAATAAGCAATGCGCATGCTAAGTCTTGCGGGAAGTACAATCAAGCCGTGCGGAAAATACAAATAAGTCTTGCGGGATTACACTTCGTTCCAAAGAATGGATAAGAACAAATAGGTGGAAAGGTAAATTGGAGGGACCCGTCAAATTGGCTATAAATACCAAGCTCATAAACAGAAAAGGGGACTGGAAAATCTTTAGAAAAATTGGACATAAGGCATAAAATCAGAGCAAGAGTTTAGATATGAGACTTGTGTAAATTTTTAGTTCACTTGTTCTTTGATTAACATGATTATAATTTTATAGTATATCATTCTTCTGTAACTTATGTTGATGAATAATAAAAAGGATACAAATCTTTATCACCCGTGGATGTAGACAATTTGATTGTCGAATCACGTTAAATACTTGAGTCAATTCATTTCTTGTCCTGATTGATTATCATCTTCTAAGTGTTTATATGAGTTGATTTTATGATAAGATATCAAACTTTAATATGTTTCAAATTTTATTGGATGTGATCCAAAGACGCAAGATTTTTTAGTAATCACAATTTGGCGCTAGAAACAGGGAAGAGTAAAGAATTTATTCTACCTGTCCAAATTCTCATCTTTACAATCTTGAGTATATTTATATTAAAAAACTTTTTTCCTAAAAAATACAATGATTCAAAATGATATTGTAAAAACTTTACATATAGTTTTTCTCCGAGTTAATCAGTTGGTGTTTATATAGATTTGGTTATTATGTTCATATACAATATTACTGTATTTCATACCTCTCATATATGTTAAATTACCTAAGTTATTCTTTTAACCATGGATTTGAAAATTTAGCTGATAAATTCTCACCAAAAATTGTGTTACGTATATCTAGTATTTGATTTTTACGTTTAACTAATTTTTGATTCTTATTAAAACAGTGAAATAAGTTTTGAATTGAATTTCCGAACTTGATATTGATTTATCTGCACTTGAACGTATAAAATCTGAGGTAAATTAGAAAATTATCTAGTTTATGTGTTATATGTTAAATCTTAGTTAGATAGTTTATATCGATCAAATTGCTTTATATACTTGTTACGAATGTTAAAATCTTTTGAAACACATAACTTATTATCTGAACTATTTTAGAATATTGATAAAGAAACTCCTACAACAATATAAGACTGAGCCAAGAAGAAATCACAATATCTCAAAAGGGATTACATAAATGGAAACAGTGACAAACAGAACCATGCAAGATCAAGATGTTAATATAGGAAATTTAAGGAGTCAGGCAATAGAGATTCCTCAAGAAAGAGAAATGGTGGAAGAATCACAAGTGCCACAACCCATGAATGATCAAGTAAACAATCCTGAAAATCAGACAACTAATCAATTATCTGAAGAAATATCTCAAAATAGTGTTGACCCCATTCATAAATTAATGAAAGAAATGAATGAGATGCGCAAGGTACAACAGACTTGTGCGGAAAAAATTACACTTTTGACCCAAGAAAACCAAATGCTCAAACAACAAGGCCAACATGATGCGGAGCCATCTATAACTAGAATACAGGGGCTAGAATCAAGCTCCAATAGACCCGCAAGAAGAAAAGCAAAAATCAATAAAGATCAAAGAGTGATGGTAGTGGAACCCGCACATCAGCGGCATGAACTTGATAGATTATATTTTGATGATTCAGAGTTGCAAAACAACAGATGGCAAAAATATTGTGAGGATATGGAACAAATGCGAGAAGAAATTAAAATTTTGAAAAATAAAGAAGGAGGACGACTTGAAGAAGTGATAAAAGAAGCCAGAAGAATACCGTTGGCACCACACCTTGCATATGCGTCAATACCGCATAAGTGCAATCTTCCCATCTTCGAATGCTATGATGGGACAAAGGATCCAGCGGCTCACCTGAAATACTACAACCGCATCATGGCCCGATGGGAACGAGATGATGTTGTTATGTGTCGGTATTTTCCGTCAAGCTTGAAAGGGACAACCTTAACGTGGTATGATAACCTTCCGGAAGGATCAGTGCATTCTTACGCACAATTGACCCGCAAGTTCCTAGAGACATATATATATATAATAAACCCGCAGACACAGGAATGGATAAGTTATTTTCCCTGACATCTTGGACAGAGGAGACCATCCGAGACTACACTGATCGATGGCATACGATATGTCAAGCAGTAGGCGATGTAACTCCAGAAATTGCTATTAACTGCTACAAATGAGGGATAGCCAACTGAGAAAGCTCACTTTTTTTTTGATATTCATGATAAAAATCCAAAACCCGAAGGGGACCTCATGGATATTATTAAAAAATGTGCAAGATTGCAGGATATTCAAAAGCAGCATCCGAGAATAATATCCCATCATCAGAGGGATACCAACAGGGAAAATGTTGCAGAACCATCAACAAGTTCCGGAAAGAGGGTTGCGGGAGAAAATCCCGACGTTGAATCAAAATGAGGGAGGACATATAGTGGAAGAAAATTTATCCGCCAATTTGAGGAGCAAGTTTTCACTAAACTCAACACCCCTTACCCACAAATTCAAAATGCAATAAAGAACATGCAAGATTTTCATTGTCCATGGACAAAAGGAAAACAGCCTTCACACACACTGAATTCGAAGGAGTATTGTGAATTTCATTGCTATCAGGGTCACTCCACAAGCCGATGTAGAAATTTGAAGATGCTAGTTCAAAAATTGATTGATACGGGGAATCTCAAAGAATTTATTTATTTGCCCGATCCTCCACCAAGGCACAATATGGGAAAAACTGTAAATATTCTGCAAAATGATCAAACTATTAATATGATTTTCTATTCTGAATCGGGTCAATCATCTATGAGTGTAGCTATTGATAAGAAGCTGCATAAAAAGGTTCACAGTCATGAAGTCTTCAAAGTTACGGGAAGAGTCACTGAAACATGGGAAGAATGGATGGCTTCCCCGCTAACTTTTTCAGCGGACGAGGTTGATCAGGAGATTGAAATGCACAATGATCCGTTGGTGCTTACTCTACCAGTATCAGGATGGAATGTCAGGAAAATTCTTATGGATGGGGGCAGTTCTGTTAATGTATTATATTATGACACCTTCCAGAAAATGGGATTAAAAGATGATCATCTTACACCATCTTGCTACACAATCTATGGGTTTAATGGGATAGCCTCAAAACCAAAAGGGGAAATTTTACTTGATATTACGGCTGGACCGGTCAGTATTCTGACTAAATTCAGTGTAGTGTAGGCTCCATCTCCATATAACGCCATCATTGGTAGACAATGGGTTCATCAGTTGAAAGGGGTAACTTCAACATATCACCAATACTTTCGATTCCCGACGCCGCAAGGGGAGATGAAGATAAAAGGAGATCAGAATATAACAAAATCTTGTATTCTTGCAGAAATCCGCATGAATGAAGAACGAGTACAGCAGCAACAAAATTGGAAAAAAGAACGAAAGATGAAGGCTAAAGAAGAATCCCTAAGACAATATTTGATTAAGACTTCGGGAAGTGAGGTAGAAAAAGAGACAAATAAAAGTATTTCGATGGAGGAAAGCATTCTGAAAGTTGATGAGGGTAGTCTTCCAGCATAGCAATTAAATGGGACTCCCATACTTTTAGGAGCTCCCAAATCTACTTTTACAGCAATTGAAGAAACTAAGAATATCAACATAGGAACAGAAGATTTCCCAAGAATGATTAAGATCGGAACACTGATGGAAGCAGAAAGGGAATTTGATTTGGTCACTATACTTAGAGATTATGTGGATATTTTTGCATGGAAGATGGAGGACATGTCAGGCATCGATCCAACCATTGTTCGACATGAGTTTCATATACATCCGGGTACTATAACTTTTCGGCAATGCATAAGCAAACTAGCACCCGAATATCATTTTTCAGATGAAAAAGAGTTAAAAAAAGCTCATGGATGCAGGGTTTATTCGAGAGGTGTGATACCCAACTTGGATTTCAAACATGGTGATTGTATCAAAAAATAATGGGGGAGTAAGAATTTGCATAGACTTCACTAACTTAAACAAGGCATGCCCAAAGGATAGTTATCCGCTTCCCAGCATTGATCAGTTGGTGGACGTTGTTGAAGGACATGAAGCTTTATCCTTTATGGACGGGCATTCAGGGTATAATCAAATTGCTTTAGCTGAAGAAGACCAAGAAAACACTGTATTTTTTACTCCACACGGTTTGTACTGCTACACCAGAATGCCATTTGGGCTAAGAAATACATGAGCAACTTATCACCGGTTGGTAGACGCAATTTTTAAACCATGGATAGGCCGCACCCTTGAAGTCTATGTAGATGACATGTTGATAAAGAGTAAACTTTCAACGGATCATTTACAAGACTTGAGAGAAATATTTGAGTCTTTACGAAAATTCAGAATGAAAGTTAATCCAGATAAATGCATTTTTGGGGTTACGTCAGGAATTTTTTTGGGGTATTTGTTTACCAAAAAAGGGATTGAAGTTGATCCGGCAAAAGTTCATGCAATTGATGATATGTCATCTCCAAGGAATGTTAAAGAAGTACGTAAATTGAATGGTTGTTTGGCCGCATTGAGCAGATTCATTGCTAGATCATCCGACAAATGTAAGCCCTTTTTTGACACCTTGAAAAAGAAAAATAAATTTGTATGGAACGAGAATTGTGAGCAAGCCTTCCAAAATATTAAAGCTTATCTCGCCACATTACCTGCACTACAAAATCCAGAACCTGAAGAAGTGCTCGCCATGTACATAGACGCAACAGAAGATGTTGTAAGTGCGGTATTGGTATGAATAAATGACAAAGTAGAAAAACCAGTGTATTACATCAGCAAAACTCTTAACCTTGCAGAAAGAAATTATAACAAAATTGAACAATTAATATTAGCACTGGTTTTTTCTACCCAGAAATTACGTACGTATTTTCTGACACATTATGTGCGGGTACCAAGCAAAGCTCCGCTAGAATCTGTACTGAAAAATGTGGGAAAATTAGGGAGAATAGCAAAATGGAATGCGCAACTGGAATAATTCCACATCTTATTTGAAATATAAACTGCACAGAAGTCGCAAGTCTTTGCAGATTTCCTTGCGGATTTACCATTAGATGATGATTTTGAAATCCAAGGTTTTCCCGAAATAGAAGATGATGATTCCCAAGATATTCTAAGTTCTGTAAATTCCCGCAGATTGGAAGTATTTGTTGATGGGGCACGAAATAAAGAAGTTGCGGGAATTGGAATTGTGATTACAACTCCTACAGGAGACCGAATGGTACATGCGTTTCGACTTGAGTTCGGCGAACATACAAATAACATAGTGGAGTATAAGGATGTGGTTCATGATCTTCGGCTCATCATTGAATTGGGAATATGCGATGTGCGACTCACAAGTCATTCACAATTGATAATTCGGCAGGTTGAATTAAAATATCAAGCGCTTGATGAAGATTTGATAGAATGCAAGAATCTGGTGCAAAAGTTGGCGTCTCAAATTCCAAATATAATCTTTCGACATTTATCTAGAGATAAGAATTGCCATGCCGATGCATTAGAATTTATTTCTTCAATGATAAAAGATCAGAATACATCAGCAGTCAAAATTGGGCGCATTTATGAACCGTTAATTAAGTTGTGGGAAGTCGAAAACATGGAAGAAGTTGGGGAAGATATTGAAGATGCAGTTGTTAAAGATGATACAAATTTACCACAAAAATCAGAAAATGAATTATCCGGAGAAAACTGGAGGATTTCAATACATCAATACTTGCAAGATGGGATTTTGCCCGCAAACACTAAAGAGGCAAGGAAGGTACAATCAAAATCTGTGAATTATCAGTTGCGGGATAAAATTCTGTACCCTAGATCCTTTTTAGGCCGTTACTTCGATGTTTATCACAAGAAGAAGGACAACGAATTTTCAAAGATATATATTATGGAGATGCGGGAAATCATAGTGGAAGACGATCACTTGCATTAAAAGAAAAAACACAAGGATATTACTCGCCATTTATGCATAAAGATGCAGAAAATATGGTAAAAAGATGTGGAGAATGTCAGCGCTATGCGAAAAGAATCAAAGCTCCCGCAACAGAAATTAATTTCGTACTCAGCCCTGGCCATTTGCAAAATGGGGGATAAACATTGTTGGGCCATTAGCGGAAGGTACTCAAAAAAGAAAATATTTGATTGTAGCCACAGACTATTTCACTAAATGGGTGGAGGCCAAAGCTCTCGCATATATCAGAGATACGAATGTTTTCAAATTTTTATTTGAGAATATAATTTGTAGATTTGGAATTCCGGTAGCCATAGTTTCGGATAATGGACAACAATTACAAGGGAAAAGATATGCTTTTAGAAGCATTCAATATCCAAAAGAACAAGTCCACTCCGCTCTATCCACAAAGCAATGGACAAGACGAAGCAACAAATAAGACAATTGCCATGAATTTGAAGAAAACTCTTGATGTCCATCATAAACGATGGTGTGAACAGCTTCATAATACATTATGGGCATATGGCACAACAAGAAGAGAGTCTACTAGAGAGTCACCATTTCTTCTTACTTACGGAGTAGAAGCAGTTATTCCAACGGAAGTCATTTTACCCACAACAAGAACAGAAGCATGGGAGAAAAACTTGAACTCAGACCTAATGCTTGAAAAGTTGGATGACTTAGAAGAAAGAGGAGAAGTTAAACTTCAAAAAATAGAAAGTTATCAAAGAACCTTCACAAGAGAATACAATAAAAAAATGAAGTTGTGGAACTTTGTGGAAGGACAATATGTTCTACGGCAAATCCCGGAATACCAAAGGGATAAAAAAGCAGGAAAGTTTGCACCTACATGGGGAGGACCTTACATTATAAAAGATATTGCGGGACAATGATCATACCATTTGCGGAATATGAATAGGGAAATCTTACGGCATCCTTGGAACGAGCAATATCTTAAACCATATTACCCATGACCAACAATGCAATCGTACAATAACTTGCGCTCATAATAGATAAAGCAGATCAAATGCAATCTCCCTAG
This sequence comes from Papaver californicum, assembly GCA_023531435.1. NCBI lineage: Eukaryota > Viridiplantae > Streptophyta > Magnoliopsida > Ranunculales > Papaveraceae > Papaver > Papaver californicum. Next base: position 1,803,833 of record JAJJMC010022854.1, read on the forward strand.
AAAGTCCATATGAATGTCTATGACTATTGGATTTTTCGCCACAGAGATGCCTAACATGACATTAATTATTGTATCAGGTACTCTCCACTTCAGGAAGTGCTCACAACCAGCAATGCAATTATACAATAACTTGGCTTCATACTAGGTAAAGCAGCAGAATGTAATCTCTTTAGAAAGTCCATGTAAATGTTTATGAGTGCATGACTATTGGATCTTTCGCTACAGAGATGCCTAACATGACTTTAATTATTGTACCAGGTACTCTCCATTTCAGGAGATGTTCTAGGGACCGCATCCTAATTTCCTCCTGGGCAGAGAGAAATTAAATATGTGTCGCAGCTCTTAAAGTAACTCAAGGTACAAATTTCCTTGAGGTTGATCAATTCACACTCATTCAATGAAATAACAATCAATAAATATATATATATATATAAAATATTTTGCAGGGATAAAAATAAAAAGAAAAATGAGAGTGCAAATACAGTTTGGAAGCAAGAAAGAATAAAGCAATAGCAAGAAAACTAAGGTGCATGAAGATCTGCTTCAGAAGAAGGATTATCAGGGACATCTTTGTGCTTGTAGATATTGGAAAAACCATCGTCTTGTACTTTGTCAAAAGTATTGGTGATTTCTTTTGCACTTAAAACTCAAGTTTCGGCTCTTAACCAAGAAATATAAGCTTTTCTGTTATCAAGCTCTTTCTTGTACTGATTTACTTCAGCTTCGGAACTTTGAAATTTTATTTTCCAAAAAGTGATCTTCCCTCTCTCTGAAGATAAGTCCCGAACAAGGCTTTCATTTTTCATACTTTCATGCATCAATTTATCCTCAGCTCCTTTAAGTCTAGAGGATAAAAGCTTCAGCTGAGTGTGCGCTTCATTAGCCTTGGTAGAGGCAAGTTCTAGCTGAGTTTGCGCTTCATTAGCCTTGATATAAGATATCTCCATTTGCTTGTTGAGTTCTTCCATCCTAGTATTTACAACACCAAGTTCTCCTTCATCCTTAGCAGCTCTTGTGGCTGCATCTTTAAATTTTTCTTCAAAACCTGAAACAAAAGCAACAGGTTAATCAATGCGGGAATAATATTAAACTTCAAATATGCAGTAAAATAGGACCTCTTGCGAGGGATTCAAACTCCGCTAATTCGAGAGCCATTGCGTCTTTTGTAACATCAAGAAAATCATATTCTCCCAAAAGCTTATTATAATTAGCAGTGAGTTGTTGAAGATTTTGGCGACACTGATTTAACTCTTCTTAATTATTCCGCAATTGATTCAATTTAGACGTACACCTTTTTACTTCTTTATGCAAACGGAAAATGTCGCTTTCACGATGAAGTACGGAATCAAATAAACTACGGATTTTAACTTGAGCATCCGCAAGGGCTTTCCCTTTAGCATGAGCTTCTGAGGACGAGATATCTCTGTCTTTAATGAGCTGAGCTATGTACGAAGAAAGCTGAGAATTGTGATATGATCCGGAATGAGAGAATCCCGCAAGGATATTCTGACATTCTACGCAAAGTTTGCGGTTCTCTTCTTCCAATCTATCAGATTGTGCATGTGCCTCAAGAACGCAATCTTAGCCCACGATAAAGTAGCATCAAACTCCACTTTCTTACGGATTTTCTCCCCAAATAAAAGCCGATGCTTCGATTCTAATTTGTCGTACTTTGGTGTGACCAAATCATGACTATCGACAAGGTCGTTAAATCTTGTCTTGTTCTCCACATTCTCATTGTTAACTCTCGCTACATCACCTCTCAACTGCGTATTTCTACGCCGCATCCTAGATATAGGTTCTGAATCCCTTGCTGATCCCATAAAGTAATTCAGAAAACAAGTAAATAAATTAAAGCAAATTGACGAGATGAAAAGAATTAAACCTTGATTTTGAAGATTCAACAATTGTTGACGAAGCGTGTCATTTTCCCGCTTCAAACCCATAGCTTCTTCCTCTACAAACCTAAATTGGGTCTCCATTTTCTTAGATCGTGCCTTGAAAAATTTGTAAGTCAAGTTCGCAGCATTTTGTCCCCAGGCAAACTGCAATTTGCAGGATTAAAGTTATAAATAGATCAAAATAAAATTTAAGGTTATTAAAACAATAAAAATACCTGCAAGAGAGCTTGTTGCGGTAAAGAATACACTTCACCATCCGCAAGCGCAACTGCCTCCGCGAGAGAAGAAAGTTGATTTATGAGGAAGGTGGGGTTGATGGGGTGACCTTGGCCTTTTAGCCAGGCATCCTTCATTGTATCATAGATGCAGACCGCATGTATTCCTGCAAGTTAGCGACCCCAGGACTATCTGATACCACCGGTGAAAAATCGCACGGGACAGATAATAGCTCATTTGATAAAAACCATTGAAAGGCTTCCTCCTCTCGTTCATAAGATTCGAATCTTCCGAAATACTTTTGCCCTTATCCTTCTGCGGGATTTCTACATTTATTTGCATTGTATCAATGGCAGCCATGCTTGCGATGTTATCCACGTTAAGAGCAATTTATACCATAACGTTTGCGGATTCACCATCCACTGTTCTTGTATCCGCTGGCTCGTCTGATACTGCAGCATGTGCTCGCACATCCACTTCTGCTGAAGCATTTCCAAGATCACCTTGAATGAGGCGATCCTCTTTATCATTTGAATCATCTTCCCTTGTTGCAGCTTCAAGTGGCTCATCAACGAATAAGGGATAAAATTGAAGAAGAAAAGAAGAATCAGGAACAACAGTTTGGTGCGAAAAATTGACCGCAACATCTGAAGTTTCCGCCACAGCACCAACTTGTTCCACATATTCATAATTTGTTATTTGAAGTGGAATGATCTGCTCTTCTTCATGTCTTTCCGGAGCGGAGCTTCCTTCACCTCTCAAGATTGGACGATGAAGGGGAGAATCTCGAATTTCTCCCTCTTCCCTGTCAATGGAAGCCCGAGGTGTACCCTTAGCCTTCTTCCGATCCTATTAATGAACACAAGAATTCATTAAATAAAGTTCATAAGGATTATTAGAATTCATTAGGTTAAAACAATACCTTTTCTGCAGGGGTTGCGGCTTTGCGCTTCACTCCCACGTCACCTTTTGCGCTCTCATCATTTTGCGGCTATTAAAAAGAAGAAATTTTAACCACCAGAGAAATTTTTTAACCATTAAGCAATATATAAAGTATGATATAAAAAGACAAAGAAAAATTTTACGTACCACAGTAACAAGCGGAAAATTGAAACCAGTAAAATATAACCGCCAAGGGAAGTAACCATCAAAACGCGTAAGAAGATTGTAAACCACGTTATCTTGGACGAACCCAAAGACCCATGGACCTTCAATGACCAGAGGAGTGCGGTACCATTTAAAATCGTGATCCTCGCGTATTTTTTCCTTTAAAGGAGTCTGCGTCCCTGGAATGAATTTCAACTTAGAATTGTCAATTTCCGATAACAAGCGGAATCCTTCACCACCTCTGCGGCCCGGACCAACACTCTATTTCTTGTAATTCTTTGCGGCAATGTTGTCCGCATATGTAGCATGGAAGTTTTCAACTGTGTAATGTTTACGTTCCACAGGGTTAGGAACGTAACAGGTGAAGTTGGTTTTTCCTGGCTTCGCATACTACATTCATCCAGCACGCGCCACCAATTTCCATTATATTGAGTAATGGATGGAGCTAAACCATGTTGGGATTTGTTACGGGTCGCGAGAACCTCAAATTGGAAAGAATTCTCACTCTGGTACAAAGGAAGTTGTAAGCCCACATCTAATGCTCCCGCGGGAATTAATAGCTTGTTGTTGTTGTAATCAAACCCTTCCATCATTTCCATTGAAATTTCATCTTCAGCCTGATCATAGAAGGAAACTTTGAATCGGCAAAGGCGATGCTTCCTTTTGAATTCCTCAAGGTTCACTGACCTAAAGCTACAGCTTTCATGAGACCGCTTATTCTTGTGAGCAGGATTGCTGGCCGCAACAGGGACACTTGCGGGTCTTGTCAAATCAGAAGGATGACCTCTAGATACAGGGTAGAGAGATGACTTCCTAATTAAAGGATGATCATCTTGATGAGAAGCATCACCCGTGACTTTACCATCATATTTTCCAGCCATGATAAATTTTTATCTGCATGAGAAAACGGGAAAAGATAAATACACCATGAACAAAAATAAGAACAAAACAGGAAAGTTACAAAGCAGAAGAACAACAAGATGGATATTCAATCAAAATACAGACCAACAGATAAATTTTTGACCAAGAAAAAGAAAAAATCATGATAAAGCAATCAAACTTCAGAACAAAAGTATCATCATTATCATTCACCCCAACAAATAATAAGCATATAGAAAAGAACATCATCAGTATCATCATCATCACTGATTACTCTAAAAAGATTCATTAAAAAAGATGAACAAATACATGAAAGAAAAAGTCAATAGGATTACCTGTAATGAAGCAAAAGACATAAGATAATCTAATAATTGAGTGAACAGGAAACTTGATCCCGATGCAAAAGTTCTTGATCATAAAAGTTTGGGGGAATGAAAAGACGCCGAAGAATCTTTAAAAAGCTCAGAAGAATGAAAATCACAAAAACTTTAAGAAGAAGAAGACAAATGATATAAAGAATGGAATGAGGGATATGACTAACATTAAATAGGAGAAAGCTGAAATGGACGAAACGTCGAAAACTGAAAGAGAGAGAAACTTTATCAGAGATTTAATTACCTCGAAACCGCCAACTGACAAAAACGTGGGAAAAGAAGTTACTGCTAGCAAAAAAATCGGAAGAAAGTGAAACTACACATGGAAAGAGAAGTTATTGCAGGTGTGAAAATCAAAAAGGTAATAATTATTTTTCCTTTTCAAAATTTTTTCCATGTGTCAAAATTTGAAAGAAAAAAGGGAACAAATTGTGAGGGAATAAATTTCAAACCATACGTGTTCAAAAAGTATTGGAGAAGTAACGAGTTACGATGGGACGAAAAACGCTGAAACAAAACCCTTTGAGAAGTACTGGACAAACATCTGAAAATTCGATAAGATTTGAACCTGACAGCATTGTTGCATGATTGACACGTGGGTTGCGGGATACAAGACACACTACTTGAAACAGATAGCCTTGCTAACTGACTGACACCCAAGTTGCGGGAAAGCCTGACACAGTAAAAGGAAATGATGAGCATCGATGCATGAGAGACACGTATCAGCTTTATAGGTTACGGAACAAAGAAAATTGAAGCGTGACAAATCACTTTCAAGGGCCACGTGTCAGACATGTTGTGACTGTAATAAGACCGCAACGTTCATTCAAATCCAAAAACAACAACTTGAATGCAAGTCCACAAAAGAGTTGCGGAACATCGAATGAGAAAATAAGAGAAATAAGCAATGCGCATGCTAAGTCTTGCGGGAAGTACGATCAAGCATTGCGGAAAATACAAATAAGTCTTGCGGGATTACACCTCGTTCCAAAGAATGGATAAGAACAAATAGGTGGAAAGGTAAATTGGAGGGACCCGTCAAATTGGATATAAATACCAAGCTCATAAACAGAAAGGGGGACTGGAAAATATTCAGAAAAATTGGACATAAGGCATAGAATCAGAGCAAGAGTTTAGGTATGAGACTTGTGTAAATTTTTAGTTTAATTGTTCTTTGATTAACATGATTATAATTTTATAGTATATCATTCTTCTGTAACTTATGATGATGAATAATAAAAAGGATACAAATCTTTATCACCCGTGGATGTATACAATTTGATTGTCGAACCACGTTAAATACTTGAGTCAATTCATTTCTTGTCTCGATTGTTTATCATCTTCTAAGTGTTTACATGTTACTATTAGCTTTAAAATGTGCAAGTCATCTTAATTAGTATTAGTGCATAAGATGGTCTCCCGAATCTGGTTCAATCTAACTACTACATATGCATTCACTCCTCCAATCCCCTTGTTTTGTTTGTAGTCTTATGCAAAGTTTGTATAGTAACAATGAACATTACTTGCTACGGGAAGCACAAAAGCGTTTTGACAAGGCTATCCTTCTTTATGATCAAGTAACTTTACCAATCATGAAAGCAATGGTCGTTCCGTGCGATAGGCTCGTGAGAAGTTTGTCCCTGTGGAAAGGCACAAGTACGGATTAGCTACTGTGTAGAGGAGGTATTGGCTGACCCTGATTTGTCTAAGAATCCAAAGAATTCATCCCCCTCTCGTGTAATCGTTTAACTACATTCTAATCTAGTTCAAACAAATTTGAGAAACTCCACAGTGCAAGATCTACCTTAAAACACTCGAGACCATTTTGTCTATTTGAACCGATCTTTTGTCAGGTTCATATTGGTTCTGGTTCCATGATAGTAGTAGTATTCTCCTTTGATGCTGGCAGTTTTATGATCAGGTATTCACCAAGCATTGCAAATCCTGATGGATCTGTTCCCTCTTGACAGTCTGCAAGATTATTAACAACTGGCAGAGTACTTGGGGCGACAATGTATGACAGCTCTCTGGCAGCTTGAATGCTAGAAAAAGTTCAACATATTTATTTTTTGACTGGTTTCTGTGCCATCTTAAATTCCTCCTTGATATCAAAAGAACTCTTTCCCAACCGGTAATTACTGAAGCTAGACCACTTTCACCTGAAGCATTACTAATTAGCTTTTGATCTTCGCCAGGGATGCTGATTGGTCGTATGAAAATTTCCAACCATCCCTTCCTTCAGGGTTCACCGGATCTCGGCATGACAACACCATCAGTAAAAAATATTATAAAAAAAATAAATGACTGTGATCAAATGAAATGAAATAAATAAACTGTTGTTCAGAGGTAACAACTAACAAGTATGTTAAAAGCCCCAAAATACCATAATACTTGAAAATATATGTTGTGGACATTCAATGGAAATTATTCATTTGAAGAAACATAAAGATAATAATATTAAGCAGCTACCCTGCAGCAGGATGCCAAACCGCGCAACATATGCATACCAAAGTTGTGAATGGTGTGGAAACTGATATCATTTCTATTAACTGCTGCAGCTTCTTCTGAGCAGTGCACTACTGATTGAGACTAAGCTCTCCTTGTAAACCTCGCCTTGAACACTTTACCTAGGTCTTCGAACGATGCATCAACAATGTCAATATCCTTCTTTCAATATCCTTCATTTCTTTTGTAAAAGAACTGATAAACACACTGAAACAAAAAATAGTTATAACCAAATTAGAGTCAATTTAGTCGACTCATGTTAATTTTTTTTTTCAATTTGCATCCAAACATTTGCTCATAGTGAATCAAAACAATGATTTGAACAAGTTTTCATGTTTTCATTAAACAAATCCTAATAAGATTGTTGGATTAATACTAAGTTCTCAAATGTCTACTTCAAAAACTGACTTCTCTTTTGAAATGGTGGTGGCGGCTTGAACTTAGTTGTTGGGAGAGGTTTTACCAAGTAATTCATTTTTTGGTTGCTACGAGTATGTGCCTCGAAATAAAGAGCTACACGAGCACTTTTCTAGATGCTATATAGATTACTTGAAAAAAGGATCCAGCGATCAAACACATCTGGCCATGGCTAAAAATTAGTTGACACAACTTTAAAGAAGCCCAATTATTTGGCAGTTGCAAGTTTTGTAGCTTAAACCCTAAAACGACTAAAAAATTGGGCTCTTGCTAACATTTAGAGCAACCAATTAATTTTCTGTTGCTACCAGTATGTGCCTCAAAGTAAAGAGCTACATGAGCACTTTTTTAGATGCTATATAGATTACTTGAAAAAAGGATATAGCGACCAAACACATCTGGCCATGGCTAAAAATTAGTTGACACGGATTTAAAGCAGCCAAACTATTTGGCAGTTGTAAGTTTTGTAGCTTAAACTATTAAAGCGACTAAAATATTCAGCTCTTGCTAACATTTAGAGCAACCAATTTATTTTGTTGTTGCTACGAGTCTGTGCCTCAAAGTAAATAGCTACATGATCACTTTTTTAGCTGCTATAAATTACTTGAACAAAGGATCTAGCGATTAAATATATTTTTTCGTGGCTAAATAATAGTGGACACAGGTTTATAGCCGCCAGGCAGTTGCAATTTTGGATGTTTTAACTATTAAAGCGACTAAAATTCCGAGCTCTTGCTAAGATTTCGGTCGCTTAAACTCGTTTTTCTTGTAGTGACCAAGCTCATAAACATAAAGGGGGACTGGAAAATCTTTAGAAAAATTGGACATAAGGCATAGAATCAGAGCAAGAGTTTAAGTATGAGACTTGTGTAAATTTTTAGTTCAATTGTTCTTTGATTAACATGATTATAATTTTATAGTATATCATTCTTCTGTAACTTATGATGATGAATAATAAAAAGGATACAAATCTTTATCACCCGTGGATGTAGACAATTTGATTGTCGAACCACGTTAAATACTTGAGTCAATTCATTTCTTGTCATGATTGATTATCATCTTCTAAGTGTTTATATGAGTTGATTTTATAATGATAAGATATCAAACTTTAATATGTTTCAAATTTCATGATTGTGATCCAAAAACGCAAGATTTTTAGTAATCACACTAGTATTACTTATATCTACCATCATTGGATCCGCCTTTGAGATTAATGATCACACTAATAACTGATGATGAATAAGAAGAAGTTATAGATTCTTCTTCTTTTTCAAAGCATGGAAAATGTGTGTGTCAAAGAGAGACAAAAACATACACAGAAAAAAATGAAGAAAAAAGAAAAAAAACTGTAGTTAAATTGTGTGCCTCGTATGTATCACCACCACCCTCCCTCGCCGTATAATGTATCCATCCATGCATGCAAGCAAGAAAAACCTTTTCATATCCGTTACTTTTTCAAATAACTTCAAACTGAAAAAAACCCAAAATACTTAACAAATCATCCACTCTATCCCAACAACAACAACAAAAAAAAAAAACATGACACATTTCAATATCATGTCCTTGTTTTTCATCATTTTTCTTCTAACTCAAATTCCTCAGATTAATTCTTTACCAACGATAAAAGACATTCAAATTCTACTTCAAATGAAGAAATCTCTAACTCTTCTTGATGATACTACTACTACTACAGGTAATACTAATCTCAATGACTGGGTTATTCTTAACAATAGTACTGCCACTAGTCCGTGTAATTGGACTGGTGTAACTTGTGATCCATTAACATTATCCATCAACTCAATTGATCTTACCTGACTAACTTTATCCAGTAATTTCCCATCACAATTATGTCGAATTAAATCACTTCAAAATCTTTCATTATCTGATGATTTCTTGAATGGAACGTTATCTACTAAACAATTATCTTTTTGTTCTAATCTCCACTTCTTAAATCTCTCTGACAATTTATTTATCGGCAACTTACCAGATTTTTTTCCAGTATTCAAAAAATTACAGTGGTTAGATTTATCAAGAAATAATTTCTCTGGTGATATTCCTTTGAGTTTTGGTGGTTCATTTCCGAAACTTCAACTTCTTAGTCTTTTCGGAAATCTTCTTAATGGAACGATTCCGTCATCATTAACGAATCTTACTGAGTTAATTCGCTGTGAGTTAGCTTATAATCCATTTACTCCAGGTCCATTGCCAGCTGATATTGGAAAACTAACCAAACTAAAGAATTTATGGCTTCCTTATACTAACCTCATTGGCGAAATTCCTGATTCGATTGGCGGATTGATATCTCTTGAAAATCTTGATCTTTCAAATAATGAGCTTTCTGGTAAAATCCCTGAGAGTATTGGGAAGTTGCAGAATGTTAAACAGATTGAATAATATTGGAATCAGTTTTCTGGTGAGTTACCTGTAAGTCTTGGGAATTTATCAAATTTGATTCATTTTGATGCTTCAATGAATGGTTTAACTGGTGTAATACCAGACAAGTTTGCGGCATTGCAGCTAATTTCACTTGGTCTTAATGATAATTATCTGGAAGGTGAGATTCCGGAGAGTTTAGTTTCTAATACTAAGCTTGAAGAACTGAAGCTCTTTAACAACAGATTTTCAGGGAGGTTGCCTGAAAGGTTAGGGGAGAATTCTAACTTAGAAGAATTTGATGTTTCAGGTAATGGTTTTAGAGGTAATCTTCCTTCTGTACTTTGTGATGGAAAGAAACTGAAACTCCTTATTGCATTCGATAATAGATTGTCAGGGAATTTTCCAGAAAGTTATGGAGAGTGTGATAGTCTTACTCATGTTAGGATTTTTAACAATGAAATGTCTGGAAACATTCCTGTTAGTGTTTGGAGACTACCTAGAGTCCATTTGTTAGAGATAAAGAACAATAGATTTGATGGTGTGATACCTTCTGCGATTTCGGGGTCTCGAAAGTTAGCTCAATTGCGTATTTCTGGTAACCGGTTTTCGGGAGAACTTCCTGTGGGAATTTGTCAGTTGTCTGAACTTGAAGTTGTGGATGCTAGTAGAAACAGATTTTCGGGGGGACTACCTTTATGTGTTACTGAACTTAGGAAGTTGGAAAAGCTTGATCTTCAAGAGAACATGTTTTCGGGTGTGATTCCTAGTAATGTTAGCTTGTGGAACCATTTAACAGATCTTAATTTGTCGAGAAATCGATTTTACGGGGAAATTCCGAGTGAGCTGGGGAGCTTACCTGACTTGAATTATCTTGATCTTTCTGAAAATTTACTGTCTGGTGAGATTCCGGCTCAGCTGACTAACTTGAAGCTCAACAAGTTTAATGTATCGGGGAATAATCTGTCAGGGAGAATCCCTGTTGGTTTTGACAACAATTTTTACCTCCCTAGTTTGATTGGCAATCCTAAGCTCTGTAGTTCAGACCTGAGACCTTTCCATCCATGTCCAAAAACCAAATTCGCTACTCGGTTTCTAGTAGTGTTTTTTCTCATTTTGTGTTTACTACTTTTAGTATCTCTGTTGTGGTTTTTTAAGAGCAAAACTATGTCAAATGGTGAGAACATAAAACCTCGGTGGAAGCTAACCGCATTCCATACTGTGAGCATCAGTGAACGTGAAATACTAGGTTCTCTAACTGAAGAGAATCTTATAGGAAGCGGTGGGTCTAGTAACGTTTACAGGGCGAGACTCAAAACGGGTCAGTCAGTGGTGGTTAAGAGGCTCTGGGCTGTTAATGCGAAGATGGGAAGACTAAGCTCTTATCAATCAGAGGTGGAGACCTTAGGACGGATTAGACATGGAAATATTGTAAAATTGCTGTGCAGTTGTGCCGGAGAGGATTTTAGAGTTTTGGTTTACGAGTACATGGAAAATGGAAGCTTGGGTGATGTTTTGCATGGGGAGAAAGGCGGAGTTCTATTGGATTGGCAGAAGAGGTTTAAGATAGCAGTTAGGGCAGCCCAAGGGTTGGCATATCTTCATCATTACTGTGTGCCGGCTATCGTGCATCGTGATGTGAAATCGAACAATATCTTGTTGGACAAGAAGTTCTGCCCTCGTGTAGCAGATTTTGGGTTAGCCAAGATGTTGCAGCTCAAAGAAGGGAAGGAAGAAAGTGCCATGTCCCTGATTGCTGGTTCTTATGGCTACATCGCGCCAGGTGAGTTTATAGCTTAAACTAATTGCTTGATTAATAGTTATTTATGCCTACAGAAGTAATTAGCATTTTCTTCGATATGCATGAACATCATCTGCAGAGAAGCTACAGAGACTAGCACACCTTTCAACTCATGACTAGTAGTTGTGACTTGTGAGTTTGGCTAATCTTCTACACGTAGACAAAATAAAATTGCGTTAAATTTAGTAGTCATATTGGTTGCAATTTTTCTTTTTAAAACGTATCATAAAGGAGCTACTAGTATAACGTACATCCAGTCATAGGATACTTGAACTACTTGAATCTATTCAGAAATTTTACAAAACAGTACGTAATTCTTGTGTCTCTCTTATTTATTAGTGTGATTCAGACCAAGACATGGTTCTTATCTTGGCACTTACAGTTAAGAACCAGGACCACGAACAACCAGTAACGGTTTGATGATAAATAGATCCATTTTCTAGTTCAATGTTACAGGGTAAACCTTACTAACACAATTTCTATTGGTACATATGTAGAGTATGCATACACCATGAAAGTGACAGAGAAGAGCGATGTGTACAGCTTTGGAGTTGTGTTGATGGAACTGGTCACAGGAAAGAGACCTACTGATTCCTTTTTTGGTGAGAAAAACGACATAGTAAAGTGGGTGACAGATGCGGCTGCAACATCTGAAGATCATTGCTCGAATTTGCGTCACCTCATGGACACTAGAATAAATCCATCCCTTCAAGTGATTACATTGAAATGGAGAAGGTATTGAATGTTGCACTTCTTTGTACCTCTGCATTTCCCATGAACAGACCCTCCATGAGAAGGGTCGTTGAATTCCTTAAAGATGGTAGGGATATTTGTTTTCCTGCCAGAAGTCCTAAATGTTGTAGCAATACAAGCTAGTGGTTGTACTTAGTCTTGCTGAAAAGTGTTGCTGGGTTACGTGGTCATTCTCACCGTTGCATTTTCGAAACGGTAGAAATATTATCGTGTTGTAGTTCAAGGCAAATATAATGTGCCGATTTTATATCATTTGCAGCTGAAAACCTTTTTATAGTCGAGACTTTGAGGGCTACGAACTTTTCAAACTGAACTTTTATCAAAATGCGCTTTGATAATCTCTTGTACACCGTGGATAGAATCGTGCCTTTGGAGTTACAATAACAATCTGCCTGATAATGCGTATACTTGCATACTTGGGATTTTATGGATACATGGTTTCTTAAAAGTAATGCCGCACTATGTAAGGTCGGTTTACTCATTGATTGCAGCCAGTTCTGAGTAAGGATGTGTGAAAAAACTTAACTTGTAGATCCTACTGTGCAGTCACCGCGGTTTTATATTTTCTGCATTCAAGAGTTGCTGTTTTTTTTTTTTTTTAAAGTACATAGTGGCCAAAGAAGGGGGAGCAAGAAGCTGAAAAGATAAAATGCTATTAACGAAATCTAAAACTGGATAAAATTACACAAGGAGCCAAAATTATTTCCAGCCACAGACCAGTTTCTAATCCACCAAGTAGACCAGATAACAGCTTACAAAATTCCATTCCAAAAAATTCCGTTGCCGGGACTTGAACCCGGGTCTCTCGGGTGAGAGCCGAGTATCCTAACCACCTAGACTACAACGGATTGTTACACCTAAATGAGTATTTAAATAATTATCCAAATTTCCATTTCCCATTTATGCAGCTATTTTCACAGGCCTGAAATAAGTGAAATAACAAAAACAAAAAAAAAAAATTCTTAACAGAAAACTTTATTAATTAGGATCTAATTGAATTTTGATCCTTAGCAAACAAGTTACAAAATAAAAGAGGGTAATTACCAAAACTTCCAATATTATGTGCAGTTTTTCTGACAGACTTTGAAACTGCATCAACTACCTAATTATCATCTCGAGTGACAAAAGAGAAATGACAATAACTAAAACTAGATACAAGATACAAGATGTTTTACTTCTTTGATAAAAAGAAATTCTCCAAATGAATGAGAAGAGGATTATCTTTAATCGAGTGAACGATTAACTTTGCATGAGTCTCTGCATGAATCCTTGGAAGTTGCGTTGCTTTAGCCTAAATTAGAGCTTCTCGTATTCCCATGCATTCTCCTTTTTCAGGACTCAAGGCTCAATTTACTTAGGTTCCTTTGATGCCTCCAACTGTCCTGTGTAATCACGTAAAACAATTCTAGTACCCATTTGGTTAGTATCATAGTCAAACAAAGCATCAATATTTAGCTTAACTATTCCTTCTAAAGATGTTTTGCAATCATAGATATTCAGATTATGATTAACAATAAAAGAATTATCATTGTCATGAGAACACTTAGCAAGATAGTAATGAAATGTATGAATAGAGTTATGGGGTTCAGAGATTTTCCTTAAAAGACAGATTCACATCCCATATGATCCAAGAGACAATCAATATAGAAGAGAGTCATCTCTCATCATCTACATTGTTTTCATTAAATATTTTAGCACTTGATTCTTCACAATTTTGGTATTGTCTTGGTCTCATAAACTTCAAAAACTTACATCTTTCAACTTTTCTTTCTATTTCACACGAAAATGTAATTTCCGCTCTTTTTTTGTTGCTTGTAAACCTTATACGTCTTTAACTTCTTCACATATTGGTATTTCTCCGCTTGTTTTTTATGATGATATGTGTCTATGGGCACTGCTTCGAGAGAATGGTGTGTCCTGCAATTCAGACTACAATACGAGGTTAGTTAGCAATTCTGATGACACCCTCATGATTGATAGAATTAGCACTCAAGAGACCAAAAAGTGTTGAAAGGAATCAAGGTTGAGCAACTCATCATTCTACTTGGAGTTTGCGCAGATGAAACACTCTAAACGGAAAATATATGTTGAAGGTTTTGTGCCTCACTCTTATTTTTTATGGGTAGTCTTCATTAATGATTGATTAACTTTTTAATACTACATTCCTTTTGCACTTAATTTGCCACCGACATGGTTAAGTTCACCACGGTATCTCTCACAATGACTAAGAAACCCGAATATCGCTCTATAGGATTTCTAAATTCAGTTATTTGGTAAGAACTCCGTATGTAAACTTAGCAACAATTATACTACGTGACTCTAAAATCTCTAAAATTTGGAGGTTCAAGCAAATATATATAAAATTTTGAAAAAAAATTTAACTACAAAAGTAAAAAACTAACTAAAAAATTTATATGCAAAATACCGCCCCCCTCCCCACCCATCCACAAACACACACACACACATGATAGGCTTTTGACCTATAGCCTCAATCGCACAAAATTACAAAGTAGAAGCGGGAAATACGGGTTTGTCCACAGAGATTGATTATAATATTTCTAATTAATTACCTAATTATGTTAAGACAAAAAAAATTTTATTGTTGATTTTACGAATTAAATTTAAAGACAATTTCAAATTCCAAATTCCAAAGACAATTATTATAGGTTTATGCACAGACCCAGCCGTAACGTAAAACTCAAGGTCACTTACGGATATGTCAGTTTAAAAAGCTAGCCGTAAACTACAAATGAGGATTTTACAGTTAGGTTTTTTAATAATCCCAACCGTAAAACTGATATAAATTCCAAAACCCAGTTTTACGGCTAGGTTTGTTGGCCGTATAGTAAACTCAAGGTCACTTACGGCCAGATTTGAAGCTAAATCTAGCCGTAAAACTGAGAGATTTTTAAAAATTAAGAGTTACGACTAGCTTTTCAAGTAGTCAACCTAAACGTAAGTTAACCTGAATTTCTATTTTTTTTTCAAGTTTTGTGATGTTTTTCATTATATTTGGAATCACACAATAAGAAAACTAATAATCATTCATTCAAGCTAAATTTATATCAATAACTATAGGAAAAGCCATAAATCTATCCATTGCACCATCCATAAATCCAAATTTATATCCTTCAAATCCATTAACTCCATACATTCAACCCATAGCTAAATTATCCATAAATCCATAAGCTAAACAAAGTACTAAATATCCATATCCGCAACAACATAAGAAAAAGAATTCAACCTCGACCTTTTTGTTTTGCTTTACCACGACCTCCACCTCAACATTTACCTCCACCTCGACCTTGACCTTTTCCTTTACCCTGAAGTTGATCTTCAACAATCTCTTCAAAAACCTCTTCATTTGAACCTCCGTTAGATGAAAAACCATTGTGAGTAGGAGTAGATGTTTCATAGCTAGAGGACACATACTTATCTCTCTTGGAACCCCTCGTCTCTTCGTCATCGTTGTACCGATAAAGATTTGAAGAGTCAGGGTCAGGTAAATGATCAATCTTGGTTCGCAGTCGTCTTTGTTCGTCAACCCTCAGTATTTTACCACCATCAATGCAACCAATCATTTCCCTCACCAACCACTTAAATCACTCGACCTATTTTCATATCAAAGTGTCCAAACTTTAAATACTTATTCAAAATTTAAAAAACTAATACAATAAGAAATCATATAGTATGCGCACCACCATAAGATATCTCTCCTTTTAAAAACTTGGTCCCTTCTAGGAACTTGGATGATCCACATTGTTGTTGAAATATGGTATCGCTTCCGCATCCATATTGAGCAGACAAGGATGAACCTGGTTTTTAAACCAAGTCAAGTAGTTATCCCTAGTTGTAGACCAATATAACATTATTAATTGTGAGCTTAGAGTTTCTTCTGTCCATTTTAAAGTGCACATCCTCACCGCGAAACAATTCTCTGGACAACTCCAATTTGACGAAGACTTCTACGAGGGTTGTAAATTACATACCTTGTTGGATGATATAGTGGTCCGTTGTAGGTATCCACATCGGTAAATTCACGAGCATCATTACCATTTTCATCAAGCCTGAGGTACGGTTCAAACACCACATCGTTAGTAGTCAAAGCGTCCAATTGACCCCTCATCTCAACCATCTTACCCTCTTTTTCCTTCTCCTGATTTCTTGTGAAGGGATATCTGCTTCCGCTTGGAGTAGGGAAACGTCATTCTTTATCCTCCTCTGGGTCTCCTCAAGGTAGGAAAATGTTCGTAAACCCATGACTGCGCAAATAGAATTATATTAAACACAGATCAATATAAAAATTGAACAAATATTGAAAATGTAATATAAAAATTACCTAGAGAAGTCCAACATTATCCGTAATTTGTGTTTGGTTCTACCTCGAAGCTTTACCAAGACACTCAAGTAAGAAAGAAAGGGTGGCAGTGCCACACGGGTACTCAGCTACCTTGTTGAACTCCGGATCAAGACTCAGATGTTGCAAGAGATGTAGATAGCAAGCGTTCAACCTGTTATACCTGAAAGATCGGGAATAATGATGGTGCCAAGTGCGTACAACAAGTACAATATGGTTGTATTTCTAACCCTTGTAACATCCATCTCCCTATCCTTGGAATTCTGGAACTTATCCCTCGACTCAACCGTATCTTTCTTGCCATACTTGGCACAACCATTGCACCATCCTTATTCTTCTTCTTTATGTTTCCAAACTCATCCTCTCCCTTTGGATTTTTTCCATCTCCAACCTCAAACTCTTCTTCGGCTTCAGTCTTGTCCCATCCAAGACAGTCAAAGATCAATTTAAAAAGTTCTTCAAACTTAAGAGAGTTGTCGAAACCCTCAAACACGACTTTTCCATCCACAGACAAGCCTGCAATCTGGAGAGCATTGTTGGGAGTGATAGTCATCTCGTCGACCGGAAGATAAAACATTTTTGTCTCGGGAAAATACCTCTTCCTAAAAGAGCAAACAGTGACAACATCGTATTGCTTATGCGAAGTGATTATTTCATGCCATAAGCCTGAAGCTTGTACCAAGGATACCACCGCGTCGCTCTCGTTATCCAATGGCCAGAAACTTTCCCTCTGGCGTTTGGGTTTCGGTACCTCGGTGGTATGATTCAACATAAACAATGGAAAACACATCAATAATAATATATAAAGTTTTATGTTTAAATTAGATTAGATTATTACCAACGCCCGACAGACCCTTGCCATCCATGAATTTTGGTAACCAAATAAGACGAAGGACCTATCGTTTGGGTCACCCCAAGGTCTTCCATTCTCCTAGCCAGGCAAAAAAACCATGTTGTTAATGACTTGAGTTGTTTTAGGAGGAGCCGACTTCTTCTCTTTCTCTTTTTGTTTCCCTTTAGCATATGAGGGACCAACCAAGGACAAACACTTGTTTCGCCCCTATGTTCTTCTTCAATCACATGGTCTTGTCGTTGAGAAAGAACAAGTGCACGTTCAGTTACCTCTTCTCTTGGTTCACTAATAACAAGTGCACTTTTCTTCCTTTTTTCTGCACCCAAATTTTTATTGTGACGAGAGGTTGGAGTCGGGTCACTTCTTGGTGTTACTTCTTCTCATGTCCTAAAACAACAAATTAAGAAGGCATGTTCAATCCACATAGACATATAACAAAAACACATAGCTAGAAAAACGATAATCCAAAAAAAATATCATTTCAAAATAGGAAACTAAGGGTCGTTTACGGCTGGGAAATGCTAATTACGGTTGGTTCGAAAATGTTTACGGTTGGCTTTTCCAGGCATTAACCTAGCCATAGACTATAAAAAATAATTCAAATCAAACTCAAGGTACAACCAGGAAATGCTATTTACGGTTGGGTCAATTTGCTCTATGATGCGTGTCGTAGATGCAATCAAATTAGTGATCTTATTTCCACTCAATCAGAGAATAATATAATGGAATTCAAGTTCATTCCTACGAGGAGCGAGGTGTTTAAGTAGTCAAATGTCACAAAGGGGGGTTTTATTTCAGGATTTTAGCAAAATGAATAAGAAAGCAATTAAAAGTAAAGTTGTAAGCAATGGGGAGAGATACGATCGAGGAATCTTTCTTCGTTAATAAATTCATTTACTCATTGTTAATCAGAAACTATCACCAATCGTAGAATAACAACTAGATCAATGATATCCCAAAAATTCCTTATATCACCGGATACAGAAATTCTCGCCTACTTGATTCTATTCATCCTAACCACCTAGTAGTAGATCACTCAGGGTGTAATTTGGTCGAATGCTTTATATTTTGTGAATTTATAGGTTAATCCTAGCAGTTTGACTCTTAGATCAAGGTCCACTTACTAGTGTTATTCATACACACAATTGCTCCACGGAATCCCTCTGCAAGGTCTCGTGTTCTCTACTTTTGTACGAGTTAATGGACTATTACTTATCTCACAACTCAATACTAGCAATAGATTAAATCAACTAATCAATTTAGTTAGCCACCTAAACAATCTATCAATCAATCATAAACATTCTTTGTAGTATAAACAAACGATAATCATGTGAAGAACTCAAAATAGAATCATATATTAAATCAAATCATGTTTAGAACTTAGAATTCATCCTCAATCAATTAGGTTTTTAGCTACTCATGAATGTAGAAACATCCATGTTATATATAAGATTAAAGAGTTTGTTACGATGGTGAAACCGCTCCAAACCCTAGCTTTTGGTCCTTTGTGTTTTTTATCCTCTCCAAGGCTTGCAAATTTATGTAAAAAATCTCTTACTAATGTCTTGAGAGTTTTCTTATCTAGCGATCATGATATCTAGCGCTTAGAATCCTTCCGGGCACATGTTATCTCCAAAATAGAGTCAAAAACGCGTGAAAAGTGTCCCAGACAGTGTCAGGTTCGGCTACTAATTGGATAAAATTTTCCAGCCAAACTTGACAACTTATTTTTGCTCTAGTCAGTGTCAGGTTAGGATAATAATTGGATGATGGATTACTGGACGAACATTTCTCTGTACACTCATATTTTTTTATCGAAAGCGCACTCCAAATTTTGGCTACTATCCTTGTTTCACTTATTATCGAAACTTCTCTCTGGACACTTTCTTCAAAACTTATTTTAAGGTTAGTCTAGTACCATAGGATCATTTTCTGGACGAACATCTGTCTGTGGACTTGTGGAAAAACTTGATCTTTCAGCTCCAGGCTTGGCTACTATTTTGTGGTGGATTATCAACTTAACCTCTCTTTATAGACTCAAATCTTTAAATCTCGTTTTGCCCATAACTTTTTCGTTCGATGTCGGAATAACCTCACTCTTTTTGGCGTTGGATTTGTATTTAAATTATCTTAAAGATAGAGGTAAAAAATTTAGGGTTTGAACAAATCCTAAGTGGTCTTCATTTGTAGACTCCATATCCTTAGCACTTTGTAGTTATTTCCTTGATTTCGGATGATTCACCTAATATAAGACATAAGATAGAAAAAAAACATAATAATAAGTAATATGAAAGAATTATAGCAAATATTAGTATGGATTTGACATTAAAATCATATGAATTATGCACTTATAAAATTCCTCCACACTTAGCTTTTGCTAGTCCTCGAGAAAACTACTATCTAAACTAACCTACACTAAACTAAAATACAACAACTCCATTTTGTCGAGGATACGGTTACACTTAGCATGTACAACAAGCTTTTAAACCCTTAAGTATTCCTAGTAGACGAGTTATAGTCTCGTGAGGGTTTACAAATGGTATACCCACAAACCCTAAATTTTAACTTTCAAACGTTTCAGAGCACATGCATTCAAAGAGCTACGATGACATAAAGTTTCTACACACTAACAATAAGAAGTTAGAAGTATAAAAAACATTATTCTCATGCTTAACTCTTGAGTTAGGAAAAAACCATCATATGAAAGAATCCAGTCTCAAGAGCGATCGAATGACTTCTGCCTCACCAATAGGTTTTTTTGAAATTGACACTCAAAAGACACACTTTTTGTCAGGAAATGTTGATTTCCTAGCCCTATGCAGTTATGAAACTGAATTTTTGAACCCTAATTTTACCAAATGTTCTCTAATTAAGCAATAAAATTGATAGAAAAAAGGATGCGTTTTTGATTCATACCTTAAACGAGTCGTTTATGGTGGATTAGCAGGAGTTTCCTCTTCTTCTTCGATGGTTCATTGATGTGGTGGCTCTTCGGGTGCAGAACTTAAAGTCAAATTACTGTCAACTGGTTGTCTTCTTGTGTTTAAATTGGTTCCTTTAGCTACTTGTTTCGACCCCATCTTGTTTTATAGAAATAGTTTAATCGTCGATGAATAATTTTTGGCATCGACGATTAATCGTCGTTTGAAGAGGAAAGTGAATATAGAATAAATAGAAAAGAAAAATAAATCACGATGAAGAATAGGAGGAGAGGAAATTAAAAAGTTAATTAGATTTAGGTTCTTTTTAGTTTTTGTATTATATTTAGGGTAGTTATTAAGGGAGGGTATTTTTGACCTTTGACATGGCTATTAAGTCAACCCCTATCTCCATTTTGGGCATTTTAATCCACTGCAACCCCAATAATAGGTTTCCTAATCAACTAGTAATATAGCGGTAGTAGGGATCGTTTGCACAAAGAACTGTGTAGTTGAGATGTTATTTAAATTAACAAAACTAAAATAAAAGTAAATATTAAGGGGGATTGGTTGATTAAAGCGAATAAACAAAAATAATAAGAAAAACAAATGATTATGAGCCATTCGCCGCTACCAAATGTTAACTCAATTAACATACATATCTATTTTTCGTTACTATCAATCATCAACCGTAGAATAACAACTATTTCAGTGATATCCCAAAAACTCATTTTATCACTGGATATAAAAGTTATCGACTACCAAATTCTAATCATCTGAACCACCAAGTAATAGATCACTCAAGGTGTAACCCAATCGAACGCTTAAGGCTTTGTAAATTTAAATTGATCTCAGTAGCTAGTTCAAGGTCCACTTGTTGGTGTTATCTTTACTCGCAATTTCTCCACATAATCCCTCTGCAAGGTCTCACGATTTCTACTTGTGTAGAAAGTTATAAACTATTACACTAATCTCACAACTTCTACTGGTGATGGAATAATCAATAGACTAATTTAATACCCATCATAAATAATCTAGCGATCACTCATAAACATTAGATATGGTAAAGACAAGTGATGTGATTAAAATTCTAAATAAACTTGTATCACTAATCAAGCTTCGCGCTTAGAACATTGAATTCATCTGTAATCAACAAAAGAATTAGCTACTCATAATACAAAAAAAAAGAAATATCATGGTTTCCCCCCAAAGGCCCTAAAGGGGTAAACCCTATGTTTCCGAATTGTAGTATGACATCTAGATGATATGATCCCTTGTTTAAGCCTTATGTGTACTCTTTTATAACCTCCAATACTTGGCTCTCAAGTATCCTCTCGTTATAAGGTTTGAAAACTTAGTGGGAGCAAGTTTTCTCAATTTAGAAGTTCCAAAGAAACACCAAAAATTGTCCAAAAGTATCTCTTCACGTCCAAGGCAAGCCCAAAACGCATCTCTTCTTTCTCTTCCAGCGCAGGCCCAAAACAGGCCCAATAGAAACCAAATCCAAGTTGGTTTCACCGTTTTGTTCATAACTTCATTATACGACCTCAGAATGACCTCATTTTTTTTTCATTGGATTCTTCTTTAAATTAAATTAAGAAGTGAAAAAAATACTGGATTTGAACGAGTTCCACTTGGTCTTTGGTTCTTCTTCCTTTGTAGTACTTCATTTTCTTGCTCATTTCAACACTTTGTAGCTCCTTTTTCGACGATTCTCCTAATAAAAGACATAAACTAGAAAACAAGCACAACACAAAGAAACATGCAAGAATTATAGAAAATATAAACATGGATTTGATACTAAGAATATGTAATTTATACACTTACACATAAGGTTTAGAGGAAATATGTGGAACCTAGCTAGCTTATGACTTAACTATTATGAGATACTTTGATATACCATGCAGAAGATTGAAACAAGTACATGCTATTGAATGCTTCTTTGCTTTGCCTGAAGAATTCACTATCCTTTTATGTTGTGATAGAGCTTCTAGGGGAAATCACGGAAATCCAGGTTTTGGTTTTGTTAGATTTCATTGTTGAGTTAGTAGATGTAATTAGAACTCTGAAGTGGGCTATCAGAAATAATTTGCAGAGGGCTTTAATTATGATTCAACTTCTGTCATTCAAGCTTTCAGTAATAATAAAATTCCCTAGATATTATGGTATAGATGGAATGCGTACAGACAAGCAATTGAGGTTCAGTTCAAGCATGGATACATGAGAATCTACTTTGCAGCTAATAAGCTGGCGAAGAATGGTGCAGGTTTAAGGAATGGGCAAAAATTGTATATATGAGGCAAGGCCTGAATTCCTGAGTTGTCTAGAATATATTGACATGACATATTACAGGTTTTCATTAAATTTATTTCTTTTGCTTTCGTGAATTCATTTGGATTTTTTTAGTCTTTGGATTATAAATAAAATAAATTTTGCTGATTAATAAAATTCATTAGTTAAGCAAAAAAAAAAGGCAAAACAACATAAGAAGGCTAGTTTTATTATTTATCATGATTACTATGATCATTATTTATTGTGTATCATAACTTGGTAGAAACAAGCTTATTTGTTGTCGCTCAAAAAACAAATAATGTAACTCCAAAAACTTGGACTTACAACCTTGGAGGATGTTGTGTAAACACGAACGACATATTTTGTTGCTGGCCAACCTTATTTTTTTGTTCATAACTTCATCATACGACCTCAGAATGACCTCATTTTTTCCGTTGGCTTCTTCTTTAAATTAAATTAAAAAGTGAAAAAAATACTGGATTTGAACGAGTTCCACTTGGTCTTTGGTTCTTCTTCCTTTGTAGTACTTACTTTCCTTGCTCATTTCAACACTTTGTAGCTCCTTTTGGACGATTCTCCTAATAAAAGACATAAACTAGAAAACAAGCATAACACAAAGAAACATGTAAGAATTATAGAAAATATAAACATGGATTTGATACTAAGAATATGTAATTTATACACTTAAACATAAGGTTTAGAGGAAATATGTGGAACCTAGCTAGCTTATGACTTAACTATTATGAGATACTTTGATATACCATGCAGAAGATTGAAACAAGTACATGCTATTGAATGCTTCTTTGCTTTGCCTGAAGAATTCACTATCCTTTTATGTTGTGATAGAGGTTCTAGAGGAAATCACGAAAATCCAGGTTTTGGTTTTGTTAGATTTCATTGTTGAGTTAGTAGATGTAATTAGAACTCTGAAGTGGGCTATCAGAAATAATTTGCAGAGGGCTTTAATTATGATTCAACTTCTGTCATTCAAGCTTTCAGTAATAATAAAATTCCCTAGATATTATGGTATAGATGGAATGCGTACAGACAAGCAATTGAGGTTCAGTTCAAGCATGGATACATGAGAATCTACTTTGCAGCTAATAAGCTGGCGAAGAATGATGCAGGTTTAAGGAATGGGCAAAAATTATATATATATGAGGCAAGGCCTGAATTCCTGAGTTGTCTAGAATATATTGACATGACATATTACAGGTTTTCATTAAATTTATTTCTTTTGCTTTCGTGAATTCATTTGGATTTTGTTAGTTTTTGGATTATAAATAAAATAAATTTTGCTAATTAATAAAATTCATTAGTTAAGCAAAAAAAAAAGGCAAAACAACATAATAAAGCTAGTTTTATTATTTATCATGATTACTGTGATCATTATTTACTGTGTATCATAACTTGGTAGAAACAAGCTTATTTGTTGTCGCTCAAAAAACAAATAATGTAACTCCAAAAACTTGGACTTGCAACCTTGGAGGATGTTGTTTAAACACGAACGACATATTTTATTGCTGGCCAAAAATTCCAGTTAATGGAGGCATCGTTTTATTGTTGCTTCTATTGGGCATAGTCAACTGCGTATTAAGATGTTGTCAATGTCATCCGTGGAATTGGTATTTCCCTCCACGGACCAGTGCCCATATAATCCTAGAGTAAAGAGGTGACCTATAATAGATAAATACAGAAATTAATCCCAAAAATCAAAAATAAAAATATTTTATTTTATAAAAAATAATCTTTTTATTTTAAAAATTATTATAAAATTATATTCTCATATTCTTGCGTTCAGAAATCAAAAAGTAACTAGGCCATGAAGGTAGTTCAGTAATAGCATCAACAATAATCAATTAAGGGGTATGAGCTGGCACGTTAAACCAGGGTTAAGTTAAACTAACCACCGGAATTTCCTTGTTATCTTCGCATCGTCCACTCCCTCAAAATGACTATAAATATAGCATAGAGAAGCACCGAAAAACATTACATTCTGAGGAGAGCGTCTTAATAAACGCTGTTTCTTTTGTTTTTTAAAAATCTTCTTTTTCTCTGTTTACTAATCTCCGTTCGAAAATGAGAGAGTGCATTTCTATTCACATTGGTCAAGCTGGTATTCAGGTTGGAAATGCGTGCTGGGAACTTTACTGTCTCGAGCATGGCATTCAGGTATTTCCGTTTCAATTTCTTCTTCATTCTTTGTTGATTGTTTTTCCTTTCTGGATTTGTTAGGTTTTCATTGTTTTTCGTTAGATCTAGTGTTCTATAGGGTATAATTTCACAGATTGGTGACAATATTTGTAAAATATGGTTAGATCGTAGTCTGTGATGTTAGATCCTTGTATATACGAAGTGCTGGATGATGAAGATTAATTAGTTTTTTTTTTTATGTTGTAACTGTAACTTCATTATGGTTTTGTTCTGCTTTTCTGATTCATTTATGCTTATGGAACTTTTTTCTTCGAAAATCGTTAGTTATTTTTCGCAATGAGGAACAAATCTGTGCTAGATGTTAGATCTCATTGATCTTTCGGTGATGGCTACACAACCTCTAAGAAGTTCTGAGCAACTATTGATTCTCGATTATTTTTGGGTTTTCAGCTTACGTCTATTTTTGCAGTTTTTTTTTCTAATCGTTTTTTAGGAATTATAATCTGTTTATGCACTCCTAATTCGTACATCCAAGAAATGTTATCTATTTTTCTTCTATGGGTAGATTGATTGATATTGTAAGATGATGATAAAATTCATGGTCTGTCAATCCTCTGAATTCTGTGATGTTACTCTTGAATCTGACAGGTTCTGATCGCTTTATTATTCAATCAATCAATCTAAACAAATCATTAGTATTTAGAATGGTCACAAATTTCTTTAAGGAAATTCAATTTCAATGGTTTATTTTAATATTTGTAATGTCATTTTACCAAAAAATCTAAGGATTTCTCGCAGTGAGGAATAAATCTGTGCCAGATGTTAGGTCTCAATGATCTATCGGTGATGGTTACACAACCTCTAAGAAGTTCTGAGCATTTATTTACAAATCTACATGGCTGATCATGTCTTCAAACATAGATTGTATTTGAGATTTTGATGGAAGAACAAATGTTGAACATTAGTTTATATTTTTTAGTGTTAGATGGATATCAAATGACATAACCTATGCTAGATGCTTGATGAATATAACTTATTTCTTCAAAAATCGTTAGTTATTTTTTGCAATGAGGAAAAAATCTGTGCTAGATGTTAGATCTCATTGATCTTTCGGTGATGGCTACACAACCTCTAAGAAGTTCTGAGCAATTGTTGATTCTCAATTTTTTGTAAGGTTTTCAGCTGAAGTCTGTTTTTGCAGTTTCATTTTTTGATCGTTTTTTTTAGGAATTCTAATGTGTTTATGCACTTCGAATTCGTACATCCAAGGAATATTATCCGTTTTTCTTCTGTGGGTATATTGATTGATTAAATGCGTGATGACGATGAAATTCATGGTCTGTCAAATTCCAGCCCATTTGATATATTGGAAAAAAAAATAAAGATGACTACGATGATAAATAAGCTCAAAAATTATCAACTCAACAATAGTTTTAAGCTTGAAATTGAATTTTTTACCTTGGAATTTCGAGAAAATCAACCAAAATTATGAGAGCAAAGATCAGAGAAAGACCGAAAGAGAAATCTTTTTTTCCAATATATCAAATGGGCCGGAATTATTGATTTTCCACTGAATTCTGTGATGTTACTCTTGAATCTCGACAGGTTCTGATCACCTTATTATTCAATCAACCAATCTAAACAGATCAGTTGTGTTAAGATTGGTCAAAAATTTCTTTATGGAAATTCAGTGATTTCTTTTTTGTAATGTCTTTTTACCATAAAATCTTCGATTTGTTGCAATGAGGAACAAATTTGTGCCAGATGTTCGGTCTCAATGATCTGTCGGTGATGGTTACACAACCTCTAAGAAGTTCTGAGCAACAATTTGTCTACAAATTTACTTTGGTGATAATGTCCATTATAGATTGTATTTGAGATCTCGATTGGAGAACAAATGTTGAACACCAAAATGCTAGTTTAGTTTATATCTCTTAGTGTTTGCTGGATATCAAATGACACATCCTTTATGTTAGGAATAAAGAAAATGGCTGATTAGATTCTTGTATATTCAAATTGGACAAATCGTGAGTTAGACCATTGTCGGTTGTTTAAATGAATTAGATCAGATTTGTTGTAGACATCTTAAAGATATTAAGATCTGTTTCAATAATTGGTGAAATTCTACCAAGTAGTATAGTTAATGTGCAGCATGCCTTGGTTTTATTCTCAATTGCTAAAGGTTTTAGGTTTTGTGATTTCTTTCTTTGAACTGGTCTTCTCATACATGATTTTGGTTCTGCAGAGTTTATAGATCTTAATAGTTTTCTGATAATTTTGTTATGCATTTTGTTGCAGCCTGATGGCCAAATGCCAAGTGATAAGACAGTAGGAGGAGGAGA
Source organism: Papaver californicum (assembly GCA_023531435.1). Lineage (NCBI taxonomy): Eukaryota > Viridiplantae > Streptophyta > Magnoliopsida > Ranunculales > Papaveraceae > Papaver > Papaver californicum. Next base: position 1,831,075 of record JAJJMC010022854.1, read on the forward strand.
TGATGCGTTCAACACCTTCTTCAGTGAAACTGGTGCTGGAAAGCATGTACCACGTGCCATTTTTGTAGATCTTGAACCAACTGTCATTGATGAAGTTAGAACTGGAACTTATCGTCAATTGTTCCACCCTGAACAGCTCATTAGTGGCAAAGAGGATGCTGCTAATAATTTTGCTCGTGGCCACTACACAAGTAATTGAATTTTGTTTACTCTCTTTTCTCATTTTTACTAATATTTCTGTGGTACTAATACTAATGTTTGTTCTATTGAGTTTCAGTTGGCAAAGAGATTGTAGATCTCTGCTTGGATCGTATCAGAAAGCTCGCCGATAACTGCACTGGTCTCCAAGGTTTCCTTGTTTTCAATGCTGTTGGTGGAGGCACTGGTTCTGGGCTTGGATCACTCCTGTTGGAGCGTCTGTCTGTTGATTATGGAAAAAAATCCAAGCTTGGCTTCACTGTCTACCCTTCTCCCCAGGTTTCCACATCAGTAGTGGAGCCTTATAACAGTGTTCTTTCAACTCACTCACTCTTGGAGCATACTGATGTAGCTGTTCTCCTGGACAATGAAGCCATCTATGATATCTGCAGGCGCTCCCTCGACATTGAACGCCCCACTTACACCAACCTCAACCGCTTGGTGTCTCAGGTATACATCCTTGTTATTAACGACCATATTAATAATGATCTGATTGTACATGTTCGTATTCTCTGTTTCTGTAAAAACAAGAATTGAGTATCATGAATGACAGTTGTCCTTCTGATTCAGGTTATTTCATCATTGACTGCGTCCCTGAGGTTTGACGGTGCACTAAATGTGGATGTAACCGAGTTCCAGACCAATTTGGTCCCATACCCTAGAATTCACTTTATGCTTTCATCGTATGCCCCTGTCATCTCAGCAGAGAAAGCATACCATGAGCAACTCTCAGTAGCAGAAATCACCAACAGTGCCTTTGAGCCCTCATCTATGATGGCCAAATGTGATCCTCGCCATGGAAAGTACATGGCTTGTTGTCTGATGTACAGAGGTGATGTCGTTCCAAAGGATGTGAATGCAGCTGTTGCGACCATCAAGACTAAGAGAACAATTCAGTTTGTCGACTGGTGTCCTACTGGATTCAAATGTGGTATTAACTACCAGCCACCAACTGTTGTTCCAGGTGGTGATCTTGCCAAGGTTCAAAGAGCTGTCTGCATGATTTCAAACTCCACTAGTGTCGCTGAGGTCTTCTCCCGTATTGACCACAAGTTTGATCTCATGTATGCAAAGCGTGCCTTTGTTCACTGGTATGTCGGTGAGGGTATGGAAGAAGGTGAATTTTCTGAGGCTCGTGAAGATCTTGCAGCACTTGAGAAGGATTATGAGGAGGTTGGTGCTGAGTCTGCTGAAGGCGAAGATGGTGATGAGGGAGATGAGTATTAAATAGTGATGTTTTGTTGTTGGGTGTGTTCAGTTAAGACTTCTATGATAACTGAAAGTCTGAAAGTCCCTTGTACTTTGTGGTATTCAAACTACTTTAAATTTCTAATAAATCCCTATTATCCAATTTAACGTTTTTATGAGTTTTTGTTTTTCTTATTAGGAATTAGTCAAATAATACCTTCTCTACATCAGATCTCAACTTAGTTCAGGAGAATTTTGAGGATTGACCTACTTTTCAATTTCCATACAGGTTAGATTTCTTTTTCTTTTTGTAGGCTCAAGCAACAACAGATTTTGTGAATGGGTTTTGCTCTGCAATAAGTTGGGAAGATGAGTACATGTTAAGGTCTTGTAAACGGTATCTATCTTCACAAGAATCACAGCCACGTTTATTTATCTTATAGGAAATGTGCAATATATTCTTAGGCCGACTGTCTAGCCAAGCATGCAAGGTTGTGTAATGTGAGCTAGCTATGGCATCATACTCCTATTTTCATGTTGCAGATACTTACCCAAGATGTACTTCTTTTGATTTATAACGTACTCAAAAAGAAAGAAACAAAACATTTTTCACTGAACTTTCGGTGCACCTTCCTCGGTGAATAAATGTGTTTCCCTTTCGGCTTAGCGGTTAGCTGAACAAACATATCTCAAGGATAAATGGGTGTCATTGCCTATATTATCAGCACTGGGTCAGGCCTACGAATAGTATGATCATTTAGTGTTTTTCGTAGAACATTACTTATAATTTTTTCCCAATTTGTACTCTTTTAAGGTATGCCCTTGTATAAATTCTTGTGATGGACCAATTTCTCTACTACGGGATCTACTCTAACATAGCTTTCTAAATAGTAAATGCCCATGTGAGAAAGCTGTGTTTGAATTTTCTTGTGTAAATAGAAAACAAAGACCAACAGATATTCTCCTTTTAAGGTCTTGGATAGAGACGAAGATAAGGAGAGAAAAGGATTGTGGTTGATTTGTTAACCAGATTTGTATTGGTGGTGGAAACCTTATTGGTGTCCTGTTGCTGTCTGTTAGAGAAAGAACCAAGAAATTGAAATTACACAAAGAATCAAGTATGGGTTTGGTTCTTCCTACTATGCTTGGCACTGTTGCTATATGTTATCCTTCCCTAGCTCGCCATCTCTGTTTATGTCAATTTTCTCGTTGACATTAACAACCAATGATTTAAAGATTGTACAATCAACATAAGATTTTAACAAATGAGCTGATACATAGATTCATCTTTAAGAATAATGATTTGATAAACATATTGGCAATCCAATCATTTACAGATCATAAATCTGATCAAAACTACAATTCCAAATGCATTTTCTATTAAAAGCAAGAAATTTTATCATGAATGTCCTATCTTTTGGATTTAATCATTCACAGTACATACCTAATAACCTTTTTCCTTCTGTTCTTCTTAATCTTCCTTCCTCTTTTTCTCTCTTCAATTTTCCGACCCCTTCTTCGTTGAATGCTCTTTTCTATTTATAGATTTAGTAGTGGGTCCCTCTTGTCCCGATACCCTCTATCGTTCTCCTTATTATATTAGGATCGGGATATTTATAAGATTGACAGGTCATGCTTTCTCTTTGGTGCGCTACCTTGCATGGTTTACACGTGCTCTTCGTTCCTTGAGAATCAACGTTGTCCCGATCTTACGTGTCATAAAAGTAATTATTGCCTTACTTTCCCGCTCCATGCTCATCATTATTCTTTCTTTCCCGTTCCACATGCATTTAATGCTGTCTGTTTCGATCAGTGTGATGTTACTTTCCCGATCTTACGTGTCGATCATGCAGAGATTTGCTCAGTCTTTCACATCTGTCCCATTTCGATACTTTAATATGGCTTTGATTGTGTGCTTCTCATCCTTCTTAATTCCATTGTTTCTTTCTTAATCGTCTTACACGTGTCGCTCTTATTTTATTTCCCAACATCTTGCCCCCTTGTTCTTCTTTTTTCAAAAAAGATCTTAATGGTCGATCCAAGGTCTTTGAAAAAAGTGAAAGAACAATTATTACTCCCTATCACCTCTTTTCACACGTTATGTGAACTTTTCGGAAGCAGTAACTTTTATTATCACGTTTGTGTCAGTTACTCCTTTTTTTGAGGAAATCAAATCTTTTCCTTTAATTAACGCCTTTCCAAATTGTGACGGTTTCTATTCTTTGCTTTAAATACGATGCAGTCTTTTTTACTCCTGTCTTTTACCTCTTAAAGTTGTTGTTCTCTGTTTTTCTTGAGTTTTTTCAAGTACTTTCGTCATCCCAATCGTTTTAGGAGCTTTTAACACCAGACATATTTACTTTTCCTTTGATCAAGTAATTGTTTATCTCCTTTCTTCAGGTATGTAAAAATTTTCTTTTGGGTATCTTACTTTGATGTTTAATCATAATTAGCTTTTCACAGAAGTGATTGAATTGATTCCTTCGTATTTTGATCCTTTAAAACTTTCTTTCCAGGTAAAACATCATGTCGTCCAGGAATCCCAATGCTTCCGGTGACCATCAAGAATCTGGAAGACCTGCTAGAATTTCTTCCTCCAGATATGCCGTGCCTCGGCCTGTTCGTAACCCAGTTCCTGAGGCTCCTCCAAATGTTAACCCCACTTCTAGAAACAAGCGTTCTCAAGCATCTTGTAGCTATCGAACAATGGACATTGAAAATTTTAAGATGAAACATGATATTGAGGACTTTTAAGTCTCGTTTTTTGATCCAAATTCCGATGTGTTAACTTTAGGTGCGATGCAGAGGTTTAACTATTCCCCCAATCGTTTATTAATTTCTGCTGGTGCTTTAGAGGCCAGACTTCGCATTCCTTTATACGAAGAAGAGAATCCCTTTCAATTTGAAGTCCTTGCAACTCGTGGTAGTTCTCCCCATGGACTTGCTCGATCCATTACTCAGTATAACGGAAATTGGTGGCGTATTCTTGACGAATGTTATCTCCGAAGTGAAGGGCGGACTAATCTTTCTTGCTACGTTCCAGATTTTACAGAACGCAGTAGTTATACTGTTGAAAATTTTCAGGCCACATATGGAGATTGTATCTCAAAGAAAAATTATGTGAAATGGAGCGTTAGTCCCGCTCACAAAAGTCATTCGGGATTTTCCTTGTTATATGAAATTGATGATCTCAAAATCAAATATATTCCCAAAACCAAGCTTGATTTTCCCACAAAGGAGAGAATTCGTCAGGATCATGATTATAAATGGTATCGCACTCCGATTGTAATTGAAGGTCCTTGGATTTATGGTAATATTTCCAACAATGAAATTCAAATGCTTCGAAATTGATTCCCAGGCTATTGCCCTTGGCGATTAAATTTCGAGGACTACAAGTTCGATTATAAGGTTTGTGTTACTCTTTATTTCAATGTTGTTATGAATTGTTGTTAAATTATTCCTTACGGGATAAATATTTGCGTTTCAGATTGAACCTGATTCTGAACTTGTCAATGATGTCCCTCCTCCTCCTCCACGTCGTAGTCTCAGTATTCAAATTGTTGAGGGAAGACAAAGAGTTGAAGAAGAAGAGGTTATTGAGGGTAAAGGGAAATGTAAGTTAGTTTTTCCTGAAGAAATAAAGAAAAAGAGAAAATTGAGAAGACCAGCGTACTCTTCTGAAGCAGAAGAAGGGGAAATTAGAGATAATTTAGTTGAGGGGTGCAGTTCCGCTCTTATAACTACTGCTGAAGGTTTGGTCCAAACTGAAGTATCGGGACAGCATGTTATCATCAACGCTGTTCCCGTTAGCGTGGGGGAACCTATTCTTTCTCCAGATCAGCCTTCCGTACCCTCATCTATTTCTGAAGCTGTTCCAAACGCCACTGCTCCCTCCAATATCTTCGATTCTTTTTCTCCTCTTCCTTTTACCTTTGAAATAGAGCACATTGCCCCTTGCAGTGGTACAATAAAGTTTTTTATGGATTACCTGAAGAGGAAGCAGACGATGTTGCTATTGAGGAAGAGAATATAGTAAAATTGATCGAAGTTGCTGCTGTTGAAGAAAATGTTGAAAATGAAAATGTTGTTGTAGAAGATCAAAGAAATGAAATTTCTGAAGGAGTTAATGCTGAAAGTACAATTCCAATCGTTCCTACTTCAGTCGTTCCTGATGTCCCGCATCCTGTTGGGGATGTAAATGCTTCTGAAGTTATTCATACATCAGATGCCCCCATCGGGACATTAGCTCGATCTACCATTCCTGCTTACGATAGCGATGATGAAATGCCCGATGCTGATCCTCCCATTCAATGGCCTTTTTCTAAAGAAGATGAGGGAGTTACTCTTGCGCGTGAAGAAGACGAAGCCTTTCAATGGTTTGTTTCCAAAGGGTTTCTAAATACTGCCGCTCGGCACGATCCATCGAAGTCCGATAGTGCCTCAATGGCTAGGCTACGGGCTTCAATTGGTGCGGCTTCGCTGGATAGTACTCGGGATGCTTGGTTCGAAGGCGAATGTTTCGGTCAACCATACCCGCTCAATCTTCCTTCTTCTTTGAGTGAGATTCTGACCATGGCAGAGGGTTCATCGTACTCTTTTCCACAGTAAGCTCTCGCTCAGCTTAAGTACGGTACGATTGTACATTTGCATCGTACAAATTTTATAAGGCTCGGGCCGTAATGATGGAGCTGATGTTCAAGAACGAGGCATCAAAGGCAAAGAGTGGAAATAAAAATTTGCAGCGAGAAATTGAAAATCTCAAGCAACAAAACAACAATCTTCAACAACAACTTCAACAACAACAAGAACAACAACAACAGCAACAGCAACAGCTTCAAAATTTTGAGGATCAAAATCAAAAGCTTCAAGATCAAAATCAAGGTTTGTCCTTACTTCTTAGTACATGCTTTATTTTGGGTTCGTACTACGATCCTACAATCGTTCCAATATTTACCTATATCGGGTACGATCCTATGGTTCGTTCTGGTATTTACCTATATTAGGTACGATCCTATAGTTCGTTACTTTTTTTTTTTTTTGAAATTCTGCCCTTCATTTATGGGATCAGAGGGAGACTTGGAATCTCTGTTTAGGTTCCAGCGTAGGATGACTCAGTTGAACAATCATGCGAGAGAAGTAAATATGGATATGGAACTGGTTAAGAAGAAATTAACACAGTTGTCCGATAGTATTGAGTTGAATACCTGGAGACGTAATAGAGCGGAATCCAAGTATCAGGAAGTTCTGAAAACTTTAACCCTTAAAGAAGCAGAATTTAAATCTGTAGTTAGAGGTATATGTTTAGTTATATGGTTGTTTTATTGATGGTGTTATATGGTTTATCTAATATTCATCCTGATTTCCAGTGCTAGAAAAGAAAATGAATGAAGCTAATGGCCGAGCAACAGTAGCAGGAGCTGAACTTAACATTACAAACAATACAATAGCAAACATTACTGAAGAGCTGAAGACTTCAGACAAAAATGTGGCCCTGTTACGATCAAACTTCGGGATTTACAAACTGAACTAAGTGTTCAAGATCAAGAAATGATAAAAGTACAATCAAGAGCTGATGAACTACTAAAGGAATTAAATGTTGAAAGGGAGAAAGTAGAAAAGGATCAGCAAAAGATTAAAGATCTTCAATCCGAAGTTGATTACAGCCATGCTTATGTTGTCTGGGTAAGACAAGATGCCAAAGCTAAGATTGCGATGTCGTTCAATTCTTCTTTGGATCGGGCTCAAGCCGATCCTTCTGTGTTGAATGGTCGTGTTGCTGTTCCGGTAGTTCCTCCTCAACCACTCCGAAGGTCCAACCCTGAAGTGTAGTTTTACTTGCTTTTGGCTTGTACTGTTCGTAGCTTCATTTTTAAATATTCTAGCTTTTTGTCCCGATCCTCTGTTGTATTGTAGCTTGACTTATTATTGTTGAGAACATCATTTTGCGATTTTTTGCTTTTGACTGGTCTGTGCTCTGAATATTGTTCCTGCACAAAATATAATATTTATAAAATCTTTAGGTTAATCATATTTCTTCAGGAGTACAATGGATTGAAGTGTATATACCTCAAAACATATAATTCGAGATCCCACGCATACAAAACAAACCCGGGCCAGGGGTAAGATACAGGGTTGGTCCCGAACGTACTCTGAAAATGATAACCATAAGTTATGCATTCCTTCTTTATTAGAACTTTTGAATTTATTCAAATTCCAATAAGACATGTACCTCTTTGGGCATTAAGATTGAGTTTTAATTATGTCGCCAATCGAAGCGTTTTCCAGAATATGATGTTCCTGGATTTGAATTTAGATTATGTCGCCAATCGGAGCGTTTTTCCAGAATAAGATGTTCCTGGATTTGAATTTTATTGTAAGTATAAACTCAGAGGGGATCTCATTGTAAAATAAAAGATCAAGTAAAGACATAAATACCTGTGACAACTTCCAAAATTGTGCTATTATTTATGGATAATAAAGCTTTAGGTATCGTACATTCCAAGGATGTTGTAAGGTTTCTCCTTGCATATTTTGGAGATAGTACGATCCTTGTCCAGCTGATGCGTGTATTACGTATGGTCCATCCCAAGTTGGTGCGAACTTTCCAGCATCTTTGTCTCGATGGTATTCAGGGATTTTTCGTAATACATATTGTCCTTGGATAAAGTTTCGGGATTTGACTTTTTTGTGGTAGTCCCGTGCCAACCTTCTTTGATAGTTCTCCATTTTCTGGAGTGCCACTTCCCGCTTTTCTTCTAAATCATCCAATTTTTGTAACATTAGATATGTATTTAAATTTTTCTCCCATGCTTCTGTTCTTGTCGTGGGTAGAATGATTTCAGTTGGTATGACTGCTTCTGCACCGTATGCGAGAAGGAAAGGTGACTCTCCAGTGGATTCTCTTCTCGTGGTGCGATATGCCCATAATGTATTATGTAATTGTTCACACCAACGTTTGTGATACCCATCCAGTGTCTTCTTCAGATTCATTGCTATTGTTTTAATTGTGGATTCGGCTTGTCCATTACTTTGGGGATAAAAGGTGTGGATCTGTATTGTTGAATATTATATGCCTCAAATAACATATCAATATTTCTTCCTTGAAATTGTTGTCCATTATCGGAAACTATGGCTGCGGGAATTCCGAATCTACATATGATATTTTCAAATAAAAATGTAAATACAGCAGAATCTCTGATCCGAGCTAATGCTTTTGCTTCTACCCACTTGGTGAAATAATCAGTAGCCACTATTAAATATCGTCTCTTTTTGGTTCCCTCAACTAACGGACCGACAATATCTACTCCCCATTTTGCAAATGGCCATGGACTGAGTATAGAATTGAGATCTGTGGCTGGTGCTTTGATCTTTTTTGCAAATCGTTGGCATTCTTCACATCTTCGTACCATGTTGTCTGAGTCGTTTTGCATGGACATCCAATAATAACCTTGGGTTTTGGCTTTTAATGCAAGTGATCGTCTTCCACTGTGGTTTCCTGCATCCCCATAATGTATTCCTTTAAGTATTCGAATTCCTTCCTGTTGTGATAGGCATCGGGATAATGGTCCAAGAAATGATTTTCGATACAAAATTCCATCCCGAAGTTGGTAATTATCTGATTTGAGTTGAATTTTTCTTGCTTCCTGAGAATTGGTAGGTAATATGTTATCTTATAAGTATTGATGAATCGGAATCCTCCAATCCGGTTCACTTGTTTGATCACCTTTTTGTTGAGGTATAATGGAACATTTTGCATTGTAGGATCATGAATTTCTTCTGTTACATTTTCTTCCATATTATGAAGTACTCTTATCTGGATAGAGGGTTCATATATCCTTCCGACTTTGAGTGCTGTCATACTAGGGTCATTTAACATGGAAGAAATGAATGCCAAAGCATCAGCATGTCGATTTTTGTCTCGGGATAGATGCCGGAAAGTAAGGTTTGGGATTTGGCTTGCTAAAATTTGAACAAGATTTTTATATTGTGCTAAATCTGCATCAAGTGTGTGATATTTTAATTCAAGCTGTCGAATTACCAACTGCGAATCACTTGTAAGTCGAACATTGCTGATTCCCAATTTAATGATGAGTTTTAAAGCATGAACCACAACTTCATATTCTAATATGTTATTTGTATGCTCTTAAAATTCAAGACGAAAAGAATGAATCATTCGGTCTCCCATTGGTGTAGTAATCACGATGCCAATTCCTGCTCCTTCTTTGTTTCGGGATCCATCAACAAAGACTTCCCACTTTTGAGAATTTGTCGAGTCCAGAATATCTTGTGGGTCTTCTTCCTCGTATCCGGGTAATCCTTGAATTTCATATTCTTCTTCAATTGGAAAGTCTGCAAGGAAGTCAGCTAAAACTTGAGATTTTTGTGCGGTTTGCAACTCATAAATGATATTGAATTGTTCTAGATGGGCGTTCTATTTAGCGATTCTTCCCACTTTTCCCGTATTTTTCAATACTGATTGTAACGGTGCCTTGCTCGGGACACAAACATAATGTGTGAGAAAATAAGTACGTAACTTTTGAGTGGCAAAGACTAATGATAATATAAGTTGTTCGATCTTTGTATAATTTCTTTCTGCCAAATTAAGGGTTTTGCTGATATAATATATTGGTTTTTCTATCTTTTCATTAGTCCGTACCATCACTGCACTGATTGCATCTTCTGTTGCAGATATATACAAAGTTAACATCTCTTCTGGTTCCGGCTTCTGTAATGCTGGCAATGTAGATAGATGCTTCTTTATGCTTTGGGATGCTTGTTCACATTGGTCGTTGCATTCAAATTTATTTTTCTTCTTGAGTATTTCAAAGAAAGGTTTGTACCGTTCTGATGATCTGGCAATAAATCTGTTTAAGGCAGCCAGACATCCATTTAATTTCTGTACACTTTTAATACTGCTGGGTGATGGCATATCTATTATTGCTTGGATCTTAGCTGGATCAACTTCTATTCCATTTTTTGTAACCAAATAACCTAAGAAACGCCTCGATGAAACACCAAAAGTGCATTTCTCCGGGTTAATCTTCATCTTGTACTTTCGTAACACACCAAAGATTTCAGCGAGGTCTTGTAGATGGTTAATTGATAATTTGCTTTTTACCAACATATCGTCGACATAAACTTCTAATATTTGCCCGATCCATGGTTTGAAAATTGCATCAACTAAACGCTGATATGTTGCTCCCGCGTTCCTTAACCCAAACGGCATCCTGGTATAACAATATAATCCCCGAGGAGTAAAGAATGCTGTGTGCTCTTGATCTGCTTCAGCAACTGCAATTTGATTATATCCCGACTGACCATCCATAAAAGATAGTGCTTCATGGCCTTCTACAGCATTCACCAATTGATCAATATTAGGAAGTGGATAACTATCTTTTGGGCAAGCTTTGTTTAAATTAGTAAAGTCTATGCAAATTCTTACTCCGCCATTTTTCTTCGGAACGATCACCATGTTAGAAATCCATGTTGGATACCGCACTTCTCGAATGAATCCTGTACTTAGAAGCTTTGCTAATTCCTTTTCAACTGGATCGTGATACTCCGATGCAACCTTGCGTATCCGTTGACGAAATGGTATAGCATCGGGTCGTATTCGTAATTCATGCTGTACAATGTTCGGATCTATCCCGGGCATATCCTCCATTTTCCATGCAAATATATCTACAAAATCACGAAGTAATTTGATTAAACTTTGCTCCACATCTTCTTTCATCAAAGTTCCAATCTGTACTTTCTTGGGCCATTCTAAAGTTCCAATGTTTACAATTTTAGTTTCTTCTACAGAAGTGAAAATTGGTTTTGGATTCCCGATTGGGGTTGGAGTTCCCTTTAATTGCTATGAGGGTCCTTCGAGCTGCTGACTTGTTGAATTTTCTTGACTCTTGCTGCTTTCTCCTAACTCATTTGCTGACTTTTGTTCAACGTTCCTTTTCAGGTATTGATTAGTTTCATTTTCCTTTACTTCGGTCCTATGGTTTTTCTTCTTTTCTCGCTGTTGTTGTTCCTGCTCTTCATGCATTCTTACCTCCGCCATTATACAAAACTTAGCATCATCTTGATCCCCCTTGATCTCCATTTCTCCTTGTGGTGTTAGAAATCGCAAATATTGGTGGTAAGTGGAAATTACACCTTTTAACTGGTGTATCCAGCGTCTCCCCATTATTGCATTGTACGGAGATGGAGCATCTACTACACTGAACCTCGTTAGAATATTGATTGGTCCAACTGATACTTGCAGGTCTATATCTCCTTCGGGTCTCGAGGCCATTCCATTGAATCCATAAATCACATACCGGGATGGGAGTAATTGATCTTTTGTAAAGTCCATTTTGCAAAATGCGCTATGAAATAAAACGTTCAAGGAGCTTCCCCCGTCCATAAGAATTTTCCTAACGTTCCATCCTGACATTGGCAACGTGAGGACTAATGGATCATTGTGCATCTCAATTTCTTGATTTACTTATCGTGCTGAGAAAGTTAAAGGGAATGCCATCCAGTCCTCCCAGGCTTCCGTTATTCTTCCCGATACCTTAAAAATTTCATGATTTTGAATCCTTTTACATAACTTTTTATTGATTGCAGCATTTACATCAATATCTTTTTTTTCTGAGTATGATATTACATTAATGGTGCGTTCATTATACGGAATATGCACTGCTTTGCCTTTGTCGGATCTAGCTACTGGTTCGATCCTCTGAATATATTCTTTTAACTCTCCTGCATCTATCATTTTTTGTACCAGCATGATAAAATTCCTACAGTTTTCTGTTGCATGACCTTTATAACAATGGTACTCACAATAATCTTTTGATCGTTGCGTAAACTCAGGCTGATTGCCTTTTGATGATGGCCATTGAAAATCTGGTTTAACCTTTATGATATCAAATAATTCGGTATATGAGATATTGAGCTTTGTAAACACTCTTTCTTGAAATCGTTGCAAAAATGTTTTATTATCTCCTTGCCGTGGGCGCTTTGATTCCTTTGATTCTGATTTGTGAGGAAATTTCTTTTTCTGCTCTATTGATACTTCAACTGGATTTGTCCTTTTCATGCTTCCCTGATTTCTTGAATTGCTTCTTGGACCTTGTTCCTGAACATCTTGCAACCTTGCACATGTTTCTATTATTTCTCTGAGCTGTCCCTCGGTCTTGGGATTATTACGATGAATTTCAATAAAAAGCTGACATCTCCGGTCAGCGATTCCCCACTTGTAATGATTTATTGCAGTACTTGAGTCAACATCTCCAATCGCTTGACAAACCGGATGCCATCGGGTGGTATAAGATCGTATCATTTCTTCTGGCCATGATGTAAGTGAATATAATCTATCTATTCCCGAATAAACGGGTTTGTTGTACATATATGCTTCAAGAAATTTCCTCACTAATTGTGAATAACACTCAATGGAACTCTCAGGCAATCTATCATACCACAGTAATGCTGAACCTGTTAAACTTGAAGGGAAACATCAGCACATAATTGCTTCATGTCCATCCCATCGTGACATCACTCGATTGTAATATTTTAGATGTGAGGTTGGATCCTTTGTACCATCGTAGCACTCAAATACATGAATGCTATACTCTCTTGGCAATGGAACATTTGTCAATCGTTGAGCCAGCGGTGTAAGCTTGGCCTCTCTTAACACTTCTTCTATTCTTCCCCCTTCTTTATTTTTCAGTCCTTTTATTTCTTCTTTCATTTGTTCCATTGCTTCGACACACTTTTGCCATTGTGTACGTTGAATTTCTTGATTTTCTCTCTGTCTCCTGGCTCGTGATGATGATCCTACTAACACCATCCTCTGATCCTGATTTTCTCTTTCATTTCTAGGTGCACGTCTTTCAGAAATTATTTCTGGACTTCGTGATCTTGTTGCAGCCTGCCTCTGTTCACGTCGAATTGCATCTTTTAAAACTTGATTTTCTCTGGTTAATAATTCAATTCTATCCTGATTGATCCTCTATTCTCTCATATTTCATTCATTTCTCGTATCAGATTCTGAAGATAATTGACATTATTTCCTGAGTTCTCATGATGTGACAGCTGATTTTGTGATAAGGCATTTGGTGTTAGCTCTTGGATAGGTGAATGATTTCCCACATTACTCTGTTGTTATTCTGGATCACTCTCAACTTCTCTTTGTCTGGAACTTTACCTATCATTACTGTCTTGATTCGCAGAGCCTGCTTCTTGAGACATTTTCTCTTCTAAATCTACTGATCAGTTTCCTTCTCCTCTTGATTTCTAATAACCTTTCATAAGTTAGCCAGATAATTTTTCAATCAAATTATTAAAGAGGAAAATGACAGAAACTAGTTTTATCATTTTTTTTATAAATATGTTTTTCAATCAAATATTTAAACAGACTCATTTAAACTTAAAAATATTTTTCTTTCCAAAGAGATGCCATCTCCATTTTTTCAAATTCAGTAAAGATAAATATGTGACAATAGAAAATTTCATTTTTCAAGAACAGGTAGGATAAATCCTTTAACCCAGTCCCTGTTTCTAGCGCCAAATTGTTTATGTCAATTTTCTCGTTGACATTAACAACCAATGATTTAAAGATTGTACAATCAACATAAGATTTTAACAAATGAGCTGACACATAGATTCATCTTTAAGAATAATGATTTGATAAACATATTGGCAATTCAATCATTTACAGATCATAAATCTGATCAAAACTACAATTCCAAATACATTTTCTATTAAAAGCAAGAAATTTTATCATGAATGTCCTATCTTTTGGATTTAATCATTCACAGTACATACCTAATAACCTTTTTCCTTCTGTTCTTCTTAATCTTCCTTCCTCTTTTTCTCTCTTCAATTTTCCGACCCCTTCTTCGTTGAATGCTCTTTTCTATTTATAGATTTAGTAGTGGGTCCCTCTTGTCCCGATACCCTCTATCGTTCTCCTTATTATATTAGGATCGGGATATTTATAAGATTGACAGGTCATGCTTTCTCTTTGGTGCGCTACCTTGCATGGTTTACACGTGCTCTTCGTTCCTTGAGAATCAACTTTGTCCTGATCTTACGTGTCATAAAAGTAATTATTGCCTTACTTTCCCGCTCCATGCTCATCATTATTCTTTCTTTCCCGTTCCATATGCATTTAATGCTGTCTGTTTCGATCAGTGTGATGTTACTTTCCCGATCTTACGTGTCGATCATGCAGAGATTTGCTCAGTCTTTCACATCTGTCCCATTTCGATACTTTAATATGGCTTTGATTGTGTGCTTCTCATCCTTCTTAATTCCATTGTTTCTTTCTTAATCGTCTTACACGTGTCGCTCTTATTTTATTTCCCAACAATCTCTGAGGACCACTGGTTAAGGTAAATTATCATCTTAGAGGGCAGCTTAACAGCTTTTGTTGCGTTGATATGGTTTCTTTGGACTTATTACTTGTCTTGTCAGTAGAAATTTAGATGTTAAATGAATTTTAATTTTAAACATAGACATTAATATTCAACAACTTTGCTACTCTATTAATGATATTTGATCTACGTCAATAAAAATATCGCTTTCATATGGAACAACATACCGTTCGTAATATGGTGGTGTATATGGAAAGAGCGAAATGCAAGAGTTTTTGAAAAACAAAACAAAAAGTTTGGTAATCGTCATTAGAAACGTTAAACTTCAAGCGTTTTTTTGGGACGAATCAAACACAAGGATATTAGGTCCAACGGCAAATATGGTGATCGTTCTATGGGACTCCTTATTTCGCTACTTTTGATTTTATTTTTAGGCTTCAATACCGGTTTTAACGGTTTTTAGTTATTTTTGCTCCCGTTTGTATTCATTGAGTTGAGGTACCCCTCTTAAGTACCTCCTCTTTTCAATGAATTTCTTCATTTTCCCACAAAAAAAAGAAAAACAAATCTCTTTGTTCGGTGGTTAAGTCGGTTGATTATGAGATGAACTGTGTAAAATGAGTCTTAATCTATTTCCGGCCAGATGCAAAATAGTGCAACTTTAAGGCTTTTGTTCACAATCCATAAACTCCAAATGAGCTTCAGAAATCTGTTAGACATAAATGCGGTGGGACTGCAAATAGTCACACTACTTTCTTTCTTTTTTTTTCTGTATTCCGCTGAAAAGTGAAAACTATAGAAAGGGTAGCAGATGCAAAGTCGCAGACATATTTCCAAAGACGTCTACGTCTACGTCCTACTCTCAAGTTGGCATTGACGGACATAGCGTTGAAACTTGCAAGACCCACTTCCCACCATCATTAGTCTTTTTTGTGTCCCAGTTTTTTTTTTTTTTTTGGAAAACTTTTGTCGAAGCTTCCTACTGCCTCCCCTAAGAAAATGATGTATTCTCACTTCATTCAATGTAAAACAATCAGAGTCTTGAATGCATCAAACTATCGCATATATTTGAGCACATTTTTCATCAAATAATTAAGAGAAAAGAAGAAGTGAGCACAATTCCTATCCTTTTTTTTTGTGTGTGTACTTTGCTGTCCTAAAGTAAATCCCACAAACTGTACTTTCAAAGACGTATCAAAAATTTAAGGTTCAACCACAATGTGGCACATTTGCTATATCTCTCCCACCAAACTACTCCTTTGTAGAATCATGACTGCCAAGTACAAGGTCTTTCTCTTGAAGTTAAAATAGGCGGTTTGATTGTCATGTGGACATTGTGGACTCCCCCCAAAAAGGGAGGGGGTACTAGTAATCAATGTAGTTAACTAATTATAGAGTTAATTAATTAGTCTGGTATTTATAATGGCAGCAGCTACAACAACTCAATAAAGCCACGCACTGTCTTAAACTCTCAACTTTCAAAAAGAAGAATAGTTTCTGGTTAGGGGTGCACAGAGGTCGGTTCGGTTCGGTTTTTGCTAGAACCCTGTACCTGTACCTTCCCATGGTCGGTTCTCAAATTTTGTACCTGTACCCTATACCCCGTATCCTGGGTTCGGTTCCTGTCTTGTACCCTGTACCCTAGGTTCGGTTCCGAATACGTACCCTGTACCCTGTTTTTTTTTTGTTTTTTTTTTTGCATCTAAAATCTAAATATAAATGTCAATTGTTGAAGTAAAAGAGATAGAAAGTTTAAGTGTTGCTATCATTCCAATCTCATTACGAAATGTATACAGTATTAACTTCCATCAAATAAACACAAAAAAGAAAAATAACCAATATAGAGTTAGAATGTAAAGGTTTTAAGGGTTTCATAATGAGATTCAAGAAAGTAAAGATTTCGATGAAATGAATCTAATGAACTTCAAGGATCAAAAGATTCTAGCGCTGGCATATGACCCAATAACTCTGCAACATCCATTAAGAAATGAATATTATGTTAAAGATTGAATTGATAATTAATAAAGAAAAAAAAAAGAAAAAAAATCACATTACCTTCCTCAACATTAGAGTTATCATCTAGTATATAATCATATAAAAGATCAAGAACAATAGGTTTTAGTAACCAACTTTGTAAAAGATCATGGGGAGGTATAAGTACAGGGTACAAGGTACAAGGTACAAGGTACAGGTACAGGGGTAGTACCTGTACCTTGTACCCGGTTGTACTCGGTTCCCATTTTTTATACCCGTACCCTGTACCTTGTACCTTCGGTTCGGTTCCTTTGGGGTACGGTTCCAATCCGATTCTTCGGTTCCGGTCGGTTTCTGTACTGTCCTAGTTCTGGTGTTGATGGATTCAATCAGGAATCTTCAATTTGACAATGCAACAGTGATTCCAATATTAAAACTGCAGACCAAAAAAACAAATTTTAAAACCGTTTTTGATGATGGATTCAGTTAGGAATCTTCAATTTGACTATGCAAAAGTGATTCCAATCCACCTGACATGCATTGCCCAACTGTTAGAAGCTAAATGCTTGATAGACGTAGACCGTATGGAAGAACACGAAAACACAACAAAAACTCTCTTTAATTATAAGGGGTAATTTCTCGCACGGCTAATCGGAATCCCATCCTAACCAAAATGGTCATACTTTGTCCCAACGTGCAGACGCAGTGTTAGGATCCAAGGTAGTGTGGGAAAAAATAAGGATGCAAATAAGGAAATATTACAAGTATAACATAACTTAGGTAAAAATAACTCAGATAGGCTTGGGGAGCAACCACGCCGCTTCCATGCGTGGTTGATCACTCCAATAACTTATAATTTTGAGCTTTCAATTTTCGTGTCCGAGGTTCTTTGTTTGATTGTCATTTGTCGATATCGTTTGATCTCTCGGTTTATACGTGTTTGGTTTGATGGCAAGTTACCATTGGAATGCAACTAACTACTTTCATTTCATGAATTGGAGAATGATGTGACCATTAACATACGATATGATAATTGAGATAACCGGCCAAATGCACTTTTTTTTTCTTTTTTTTTAGAAATTGGTATCAATAGAGTCAGGTATACTACAATTTCCATGCTAAGATAATGTAGCTACTAAGTTTCTTGCATGCGTATTACCAAATGAAGTTGGTTGGGCACCAATCATGCATTTTTACTTAGTGGTTGGCCATGGTATTGGATTTTACCCGGTGTTGCTTGGTTGTTGTAATATTATTGCTAAAACCATTATCGTCACAGCCCGCAACATGTTTAATATTCTTTTTGTCCCAAGAAAAATAATATGTTTATTTTTTTCATCTTTTTAAATTCGATCTATTTTTAGATAAAAATAAAATAAAAATAAAAATTATTTTTTTTTGAGATAGAAGTAGCAAATATTTAGAACTGGATCGTAACGATAAAATTTATTAATTTTCTATAATTAACAACCTTTGCAACAAAAGAAATTTTCTTTTTTTTT